>OMPJ01010853.1:3461-18473 GCA_900312935.1 Carapus acus
TGCTTCTCACAGGTGCAATGTGTATTGTGGTCTTTGATATCTTTGCAGAGGAAAGGTAAAATATATTTGTAGAATTGTTTTTCTGAAAATAATTATTAAAATAAATAAGAAATGAAGAAACGGCTTGCCTTGTGTTTATTCTAATGTTGTCTCATGCCTAGTAAAAGAAAAGAACAAGAAATATCCAAAACATTTCAAAGGATTGAATAATTTCAACTAAATTTATTGTGATTGCTTCTTGCATTGATAACATTCCATTTCAGCATACAACATTATGAATTACAGGTCTGCACTATTTTGTCAGATACAAAAGCAGCTTATTCAGGCATTCAGGCGGGAATGAATTCATAAGTCAAGACCAGAATTGCGGAACGACACTTGAACTGCGACAAAAACTGGATTATCTGAGACGTAACAATGACATAACTTCCATAATTCTGTCACTTCAGCAACCCATCCCCATCGTCTGAGAACGTTGTGGAGTCTGAGTGTCTGGGTGTGTCGGAATGTGTGTTTAGCTCTTGTTGTTCTGGAGAGCGTCGATGAGCATCTTGTTGAATTCAGCCATTTTCTGAGCGACATCTTTTGCCACCGGGGTGTAGTCGCTCTCCTGGGACTTGGAGGCAATGACTGACATCTTGAGTTAAGGCTCACAGAAGAATCTCCAGAAGCTTCAAACTGTTCTACTTGGTGAATATGAGTGACAACACACCTCACTGGATATTAGTCTACATGTGAACACTGTTGGCGACATCACCACCTGTGGCCAACTCGTGAAAAAACAGATAAAGAAAGAGACCTCATTGGATAGAAGGATACACTCTTTCATTAAGAAGTTGTTCTGCTCCACATGTTGCCATTTCCGCTCCAAGTTCGCCAGCTTTGCAACAAAAGAAAAACAGACATTTTTCAAATTTCCTGAATCAATGGATCAACTGAGTAGCCTACTTGATGAAACTCAATCAAATGCAATGTGCGATGGCAATAAATGAGGGCAAAGTTAAGGCTTTCATTCTGCATTCATTCATTCTGCATTCATTCTGTGACATCTTTCTGACCTGAGGTGCTTTGCAGTGCCATGTACTCACCTGGGCATGTGTTTCGTTCTCTTGCAGTTTGTCCTTCAGCGCCTCGTATTTTTGGTTCATTTCACCCAACAGGTGCTTGAATGCCTCCTGGCGCTCAGTCAGCAAAACCTTGTCCTCCTGCAGTCTCTGCGGTGGCAGGACAGAAACTGACAAAACACCTCAACCACATTTATACACCACCACATACAATATGTGTCCGATATGTTTTGACTCCTAATGTTAGACGTTTGACAACCTTCTCCCTCTGGTCTGCCTTGTGTCTGAGGGTATCCAGGTCTCTGTATTTGTAGAGCTCCGTCTCCATGGTGGCCACTCGCTCCCTCAAGGTGCTGCGCTCGGAGGTGATCTTTCCCTCCAGCTGCTGCACCTTTTCCAGATCCTGCTGTAGACGCTTTGACTCTGAGGGGAAACGACAGCTGAGCTGAGCTGAGCTGGACGGCGTGTCTGCCACATCAGCTGACAGGTAGACTGACAGATGTGTGTCTCACCTGTTGTCAGTCCCTTCGCCGTGCTCTCCGATTGGACCACCTCTGTCTCTTTGGTGACCAGCACTTCTTGCATGTTCCTCAGCTCACTTGCTGACATGGTGTCGACCTGCCGGAGCCGCAACATGCTCTACACACACAAAGAGAAACACGCAAATTGCTTGACGTTCTCACTTTTTGGCTCTTTTTACTTCCCACTCTTCCTCCCATCCTCCTCACCCTGCTGCAGTGTTCCAGGAGGGACACAATGGCTTCTTCAGTCTGTTTCATCTTGTCTTCCTCCTCGGTCCTCAGACTCTCAAATGACTCCATAAAGCCTGAGGGAAAGGAGATAGAGGCAAACACATCAACAAACGCAAAAGTTTTTGGTTAGAGTTTTGTGCTTGGATGTTGATCAGTCCCTTCGAATTTGCGTAGAATCCTGTAAAACATTATTGTAAAGATACAACACCTATGTGGTCCATGTAGGACAGTCAATTGTAAGAAATTTAGGAGAGATACACAGATTCCTACACTGAGTAAAGGCTGCAGTCTTCATACAATCAAGTTCAAGTAGGCAAGCACTTCATTGATCCATTGATTGGAAGATCCAGAAAATGTAAACAGTGGCTGTAATTCATCTTTAGATGTGGACATCACCACCTGGCTCCCTCAGACACCCGCTTGAAGATCCCTACATCTGCAGCTTTGTGTGTGAGTGTGTAAACCCTTATTACCTTATTACCCTTCCTTAGAAAATACAAAGAAGGGATGGGGAATGACACATAAGGATATATAACATGACCTCACATTAGCACTAAATTGTAACTCACGTCCGATCTCTTCCTCTCTCTTCTTCAGTTCCTTGTATTTTTGCTGAGATTCTCCTGAGGACAAGCAAAGAAAAAAACAAAGCAAGTAGTTATCAGTACTTATCAACACGTCCAAAGATTACAATCACTAAACAGAGAGTGCTGAAAGTGACTTACCTTGGGCTTCATCTGTGTCACGTTCAAGCTGCCTGATTTCATCAGAGATTTTAGTGGTCCTCTCCTTCGTCTCCGCAAGTCTGGACATGCATCAGAAAAAAGGTGTTGGGGCATTTACACTAACAACTGAGAAATCCCCATCAACAACTCTATGGAGATGTGAAACCAAGTCTGCCAGCCAGTTACAGATGTTACCATTAGGTGTAGCATAATTCGAGGAGGCTATTTGCCACAACAAACACTTACTGTCGCTCCATGATGGCAATCTCTTGGTTGTCGTCCTTAACCTGAGGACCAGAGTCAGAATCAGAAACGTTTCTGTTGCCGAGTGCGTGATTATGAGCCTGATGACTTTGTTCTGGTGAAACTTGCCCTGTAACACACCTGCACATAACTTATATTAACGTCTACTTGCCAAAACAAGCTTGCCTCTTGGCTGAGTAGCTACCAAGTTCCCAAATCAGACTCAATCTCACCCATCAAAGACTTACAACCGCTAGTCCTGCCACAAACCTGTCTGAACAACTTCTCCCTCTCCTCCTGTGGAGACCCGAAGCTCTTGTCCTCAGCTTCCATGGCATCGCGCTTCATCTCCAGCGCTGACAGCGTCTCGTGAAGCCGCACCACCTCCCTCTTGACCGGACACTGGGCCAGCTCCTGCACGAAGGGGACACGTGAGACCTTCTGCTCCAGCACCAACCTGCCGAGTGACTGTGGAGTCTTTTCTCCAGTATCTTCACAAACAAGTACTAGTGTGGTGGAGCTGGTGTTTTCAAACACTGACCACTTCATACACCTCCTTCCTGGTGAGCAGGATGTCCAGGTCCTCCTGCTGGACTGACAGCTCCTAAAATGGTAGAGGTGATAAATCAGTCATTCATACAGGTTGGTTGAATGAGTGACGCTAAGTTTGTGTGAGGTGACAGAGTACCTGGAGCAGGTTTTCATTGGCTGTTGTCAGGGAGAAGTACTTCTCCTGCTTGTCAGGTGCCATGGCCTGGACGGCCTCATCAGCGACTCGTCTTTCCCTCTTGATCTCCTGCTCCACCAAACTGATGGTCTCCTCTTTTCTGCAAAGTGCAAACATCATATAAAAATGTGCTGTATGCATGCCAATGGGGATGTCATCACTCCACCACTCCTGTCACTTTCCACTTCCTTGCGCCTTTGTGGTATTTATGTGGGTTTTTGCGTGTATTTTGAAATTGCAGTATTCCGGGGACGAGAAGGAAAAGGATCAGATGCCATTTTATCACTTTGCAGCTGGTGTGTAATGTAGGCAAGCATTTTACAACCACGACCAAAGGTCTGTCACTGTGCTGACAGTTTCGAGAAGAGGAATACCAATAGACAGCGATACAGGTAAGAATCTTTCGTTTTTGAAAAAGTGAACATAATGTCTGCTCAAAATATAAACTCATTTGGAACGAAGGATTGATACAGACGAAATTATTGTGTTTCTTTGTAGGTTCGAGAGACTCACAGCCGGTTAGCACAGAATGTATCTGCTGTAGTTGGAATCCAAGACACGACAACGCAGCTACTTCAAACTTGGAAGTAAAAGTTTGACTTGTCAACATCTTGATATGATCAGTTGTAACCTTTGTTCTTGGATTTAGATGGACTTTTTTTGGAAAGCCTTGTACTTGCTTAACTAATTAGCCATACTGTAAACAATGTCTTTCTCCTGATATTCTCCATCTCTGCTCACATTTGATTTAGCATTATGGCAAAGTCCTGCTCTGCTGAATTAGTACTATGGATTACTGCAGTGGCTGCTGTCCACACGCTGGGCAAAGCAAAGGCTGTGGATGAAACTGAAATGGTAGGAATGTTTCAATATCTTGAATATACGTTTTAAATGGGTACACAATGGAATATTTGCGATCTTGTCCACTTTATCTGTCAGCAGGTTAAGAACTTGTCAAACAAGTCGCTGCAAGTCATCCCACAGAGTGATGACCATGTCTTCATTACCAAGCTGATTGTTGAGGGGAACCTGATCACTCTGAGTGACGTAGACCACCGAGTTCTACAGGGATACAACACACTGACAGAGGTCAACCTGGGCCGGAACCTCATTTCCACCATTGGCGCAAAGTATTTCAGCGTATTACCAAACCTCACCGTGCTCTCTCTGTCCAGAAACAAGATTAGCAGGTAAAGCAGGTAAAAACAACAATTGTTTTATAATAGTCCTCCAACAACAAAATTACAAGTCTACATTACGTCACATAAACAGAAATTCCAATGCAATCATACATTGGTTGAGATTGCAGAGTAGAAAAGTGCAAATTATACCATTCAAAATACTAAGAAACGTGTCATTTTACAAAATTCTCGATGGCTGTTCTTGATGGAGATCATTGTCACTCCAGCCTGCACCCTGAGGCTTTCTATGGCCTGGACGTCCTCACAAATTTGGACTTGTCTCACAACCTGCTTGCGATGCTCCATTCCCAACTATTCAAAGGGCTGAACAAACTGCAGGTATGGTTACTTGGTGCTGGTAGAGCATATGTGGTGAATTGTTTGCAAAATAGCAGAAATGACATTAGCCATGGGCCTGTTTAACATTGGTGATAATGATTTTGGTCCATTAAAGGTCCTGAACCTGAGGTCTAATGGTCTGGCAGTTTTGGATGGCATAACCCCTAATATTCTAGGACATCTGAGATTAGTGGACATGCAGGAAAACCGCTGGAACTGTTCCTGTCAGCTACTGGACAGCATCAGAAAGATCAACACATCTGGAGCAGCATCTGGTAATTTCTTTCAATCTTTAAATACGCATCTCAGTGACGTTTACTCGTGTCCAACTATGAATGTTTACAATAAACATTGCCCAGCCTGATCCAGGACGAGCACAAATTTCCCTAGTGTATGATTTGCTCTCATTTGATATTGAAACTGTCAATACAACCCCATTCTGCAATGTTCTACCTGTTACACATGCCAACACTGCATGGAAAAGGTAAATCTGTTCTGTCTGCCTGCACAGTGGGCTCACAAGTCATTTGTGCGTATCCAAAATGGCTGGCTGGACGTGACCTTCTCACTACCAACCTGACATGCTACCCACCATCAACCGTCCCCTCATCAGCTCCTCCACTTGGACCCGTCGACACACTACAGATTTGGAACTACACAGATGCATCTCAGGCCAAAGCACAAAGTCACAACCACACAACAGACAAAGGTGAGAGAACACTTTCACCACATCTATGGAAATAAGTATCTGTGTTTCATCTATATATTGATACAATGGAAGTATGTTTGATGACTTATGTGTCAAACTTTCAATTGCAGACCTGATACCAGTACTTGGCAACACCTGGAAGTTTGCTGCATGTGTGGCAGCCATTGCACTGACCACCTTCATGGTCATTGTGTGTGCAATAAAAGGGCCGTCTTGGTACATGAGTGTCTCAAACTACAGCCATCAACAACTTCAAGAGGAGGACGATGATGAGGACTTGGACCAAACAGCATTCACGATCCCAAAGACATCCCAGAGTGGTGACTTGCAAATCTAACAGACATGTGCCTCAAATAAGACGACAGGCAAGTAGAGGGACAAGAGCACAACACAGACAGTATAGGAGCAGACTTAAAATATCTTCTTTGTGTATCTTTAGCTGACCCCTCGGCCCGTATGTCTGCTGGTTCATTATGTTAAATAAACGAGGAAATACAACACTGAATGTGTTGTCCTGTAAATACGCATACGATCAGTGATTGAGAACACATGAATGTGTCAGTGAGGAAAAAAAAGAACTTACCCTCGTCTCTCAGTGAAGATACCATCTATGGACTCTGCTTCCCGGTCATTCTGAGCTTTTAACTACAATTTGGAAACAGGGACGCATTTTGATATTTTCAGAAAATGTCACAATTTAAGATGGACAAGCCGCTGTACATCTTCAGTCTAAAGTCAAACTGGACATTTCCCTGACGACAGAGAAGAGCTTAAGAGGGACATCTATTTTTCTCAAATAAAGGTACTTTGCACTTACAGTGTTATAGTAGTTCATGTCCTCCAGGTCGATGTTTGTGTTGAGTTTGTCTACCAACTGCAAATAAAAAAAATGAAAACTGTAAAATCAAGAGTAGAATGCTATACAAAAACACAGCTTTCAGAATAAGTCTGTGCATGCTGACAAAAATACACCATTTCTGGCCTAATATTGGGCTGATATGGCTTTCCATTAAAGTTAATCCCTTATCCAGGTATTGTGCAAAGTTCATCAGATGTCCTCAGGAGCCGTCTTTAAGATATCTTGGTTGTTTTGTTTAGACAGTGATTCTGTTGCTCACCAGTTCTCAACCTCCCTTAGTCTACATACAGCTGTAAGGTGCTGGAGTTGGATTTACATTCTATTCAATCCAACTTTATTTGTATAGCGCCAAATCCTAACAGAAGGTAGCTCCATCATACATTCGTGTAGTATGACGGGCTTCCCTGTCATAATATCAGTCGTCTTTTATCTCCTGTTCTGGCCCGTTACCCCAAATACCCCGCTGATATCAGAGGGGTATCTGAAACCTGCAGCGTGTACATGTTGATAGCCTGGACCTTGTTCTTTTCATTCAGCTGACTGTTGAGGAAACGCTGGTTCCACAGAAACACGACAGTGGTGGTGATGATGCCCCACCTTCATTTATGCTACACTTAACGGTGACATCTGTAACTGGCTGGCAGACTTGATTTCCACATCTCCATAGAGTTGTTGATGGGGATCTCTCAGTTTCTACTATTTTGGCCTAATTTTAAGAGTTTCATATTTTCTTTTATTTCAACAAATAGCAAAGAAATGTCAAAATGTTCATTTACTGCCATTTACAAACTATACAATACAACTACCGGTACACAAACTATATATATTTGATAAAATGTGTCATCAGTGATTGCTACAGATATATTTTTGGGTGGGAGATGGGACAGAAATGTCTCTTTTGATCTAAAATACCGTTAGTTTTGATATTGCATGTCAGCAGCCAACTGTGTAAGGTGTAGTTTATGAAAATGATTGGTTTACAGCTGAGTACCATGTTGTAATCTGCAAGTTGTCCTTGTAAATCCTTGATGTTTGCAGCCAGGGCTTCAGCTCTACAGAGACAGCAAATAAATGGTACATCATTAACAGAATCTAAATGTCACTGAAAGGACGATTACCACAAATAAGTTTATGCAGTACAAACACTGATAACCGCAAATGAGAGTACATTCTCTCTTTGGACGAGAGCAACAAAACAAGATTGTATTAAAATTGTTATAGATTCTCTGATGTTCCCTGAGTTAAAAATTCATTCATTTGGGTTCAGGTCTGTCCAGCAGTGTAGAAAACCCAGGACAGCCAAGGGTGGGACTAGCATGGGGGTCATTGGGTCATTGATGAATTTCATTTGGTTCTCTTGGCACAGACAACAGGACACTCACCTCTTCTCATAGGTAAGATAGACAGAGTTCTCCTGGTTAATGTTGTCAATCTCTTTGTGCAGCTTGCTGGTCTCTGTGGTCAATTCACTGATCTTGGTCCTGACAATGAGATAGATACAGATACAGATATTTGCCTGCTAATAGCAAAGCAACACCTATTCATTTTACAAAGAGAGAGAGACCAAGTACCTCAGAAGGCCCATGTAGTATGATTTATCCAGGATCTGTCGCTGAGGGCCTGTGACAAAACAGGATGTGAAACCTGAGATTTGCATTTGACAACAGCTGGGTCCATCTCTCACACTTTTCTCTTACCTTTCATGCCAGTCTTCATCCCACTGAGGCCCTGCTGCGTGACCGGCCTGTCTGCCACAACAATTTGTGCCGACAGGACTCCAGGCATGGGAATAGGCAGGCCTCCTCTTGTCCCAGGAATCATCTGGATTGTCAAATAAAAGCATTAACACTTGTTTCATTTCAAGAACACTGTAACAACCTGTTCTATCATGGCTGCATGTCTACCAGGGTAACAACAAATAACCTGAACTTGCACCATGGCTGGACTGCTTTTTTTTGAACTTCTGAAAGACACCTACCCCGGTGCCTAGACGAGCAGAGGTAGGGGGCGGACGATAGCCTGTTGGAGGCCTCCCCGTCCCAGGCAGCTGAGATCCACTGCGACTTGCTGGTCGACCCATACTGGTTGGAGGTCGACTAGCCATTGCAACTGAAACCTTGAACAGAAAATTGACAAATGAGCCTCCTGGAGCAAAAGTTTGCTCCCAGAGTAAATCTAACAATTAACTCAATTTAGCAGTTGGACAGTAAATCATATTTGTTTAGGTCTATGAGGCAGTCCAAAGATGCTTAATGTTGATTGAAAGTATCATAGAGTTACATTATGACTCATTTTCCAATCTTAGCTCAAATAAACTCGTAAGATGCCATTAAGAATGTTTTTTTTTTTTGATAAATCTCTCTGAAGTTTCTATCGAAGGATCAAGGAAAGCTGTTTAAATCTCGTCTCATACGATAATGTACTATATCTTTCTGTCTACCGTGTTGTTCTTAACCGCGCACAACCCGGCAGATTACAATACAAAAATAACAGCACGTTGTATGGACTGGATGAGGAGGAAAATTGACGAGGTCAACCAAAAACTAATGATCAATCCACTCAAAAGAAGCTGGCACCTATGTGAATTGAGTATCTACAACTGAAGGGATTCCACAACTGCGTTCAACATTAACCTCGCCGAGTTACTTTCCATCGTTGAACACTCAAACTTTGTCATGAATGCACGCGGGATAACTAAACAAATGATAGACTACTTCCACGCGCCACAGCACAAACTCTGTTGTATGAATCCCGTATCCTATCTGGATACATACCTGGCAAGTCGATGGTTTGAAATAAAATGATTTGAGTATGTTTTGGACTGACCTCAGTTAAGTTTACGGGAGGTTATGGTTACTAGACGCGCTAGTTATTCTCAAGCTAATATTAGCCTGTGCCAAGATACGACAAATTCAGCTCTAAAGAGCGGAGATATTAACGACTTAACGAAGGGACACAATGTCGGGTATTTACGAGGAACTTAAATGGGTAAATATTGTAGAGCTATCAAGGTTTATTTAAGAGAAAAATGAAAAGGCAAAAGCAATAAGTCACATACAACTGGATCAGTAAACGCCGTGGTTGCCACAGTAACAGTCTTGTTCGCCGATACTTTGTTGGGCAGACCCGTGGTTAAAATTTGTGATGCTGCCCCCTATCGGCGTGGATGTTTCTGCGAATAGAGAGCAAGACGGTTTGTGGGGGACTTACCTGCGAAACACACAAGAACAGGCACATTTGGGGGACAAGGACGATGTGACGAGGTGTGATATGATGATATGTGGATTTTCTACAAAAATGACAACAATGATGTGTTTAATTTGGTGCTTACGGAGTGACTGCTCCTGTGAACAACCAATAGAGAGCAGCAAAGTATTAATATCTGGGCTTGGCGCAGTGGCAAAACTGAGCGATCTCTCGAGAATATAGTCAGATTGTCACACCACTGTGCAAACACACGAACTGTGCTCTTGCCGCCTGGTATTTGAGTCCACGTACTTCTTAATCATCACTTCTGTTTGCACATCTTGTTGAGATGGGTGAGCGAAGGAGATGAAACATGATTTCATTATCATTTTGAGAGGACTATCGCATCGACTGTCCAACTGCTGCCAGAAAATCATGAAAAGTGGTATTACAGCTTCCCTCTCATGATGATTTGTGTTCATGATGATCATTACCGTGTTGATGACGTAGGGGGATTAATGAGGCTATCTGCATCTATACGGCCCTCATGTGGCTACTTTCTAAACTCTGCCAGAAACATCTAAGCACTCTAAATGACCTACATGTGAGATTACACACACACACACATGCACACACAGGTGAAATCATCCATCCAATCCGTCAAAGGCCCCAACCTCATTTTCCAGGCTGCCCTCCAAACACACACATACACAAATACAGACACACACACACACACACACACACATATACGCACCCACACACACTCGCTGGCTGCCTGAATGCTCTCAGATGTTCTCAGTATCACCACTTGGCTTGTTTTGAGGAACACAAGCAATTATAGGGGAATTTCATGCAATCATCGAAGAACAATATACACAGCAGTTTTTGTTTCTGGGTGTTGTTTGAATGTTGCCCAAAAAGTTGAACCGGCGAACTGACAGCTCACCCCGAAAGAGCAGCAAGAGAAAGAGAGAGCGAGAGAGAGAGCGGGAGAGAGGGAAAGAGCGAAAAGCAATGTTTTTTGGCACGGCAGCGTGTTCTCGCTGTTCTTCATCTGCTCCTTCCATCCTCCGTCTCTCTGTTGCACGCTCCGTTGTTGGATGCTAAGCCCTCTTTTTTTGTGTGTTATTCTCTCACAAATACCTCCTGACGGGTCTGATGTGAGTTCGCCCACGCGCTCCTCTCCACCTACTGCTGCAAGAAGTTCAAACCTCTCCCTCCATCTTTCTTTCTTTCTTTCTTTCTACGCCTCCCCTTCACCGCTTCCCCCTCCGACCCTCCTCCTTCGCTCTCCCCAGGCAGCAGCGAATACAAGGTGTGTACCGTGTTTCTGATCCCGCTTTGATTGCGTTCCCAGTTTCTGAGCAAAGGCCCACAGAGTTGCAACCAACCCTGGCAGTTCCCTCACCCATGAGATCCCCTCAGAGGACTGGAGACAGTCAGAGCAGAACACTTTTACCCCCAAATTATCTGCTGCACTGTTGCTTAAACTGCAAACTACAGGGTTCCGAAAAACCGTTTGACTATCAAAACAGAAGGAGGAAAGCTTTACAAACGCCGATGTCCTGACCGATTTACATTTTCATTCCATTTCATATTCGAGGGCCCCAGAGGACGATACTGAATCATATGAAACGTGAAGTCGTGGGTCCGATTAATCACCCGATTATGCGAAAAGATAATTAAGACTTCACTCAGCATCTATTGGGCCATGCGCCACAGGTGCCCAAAGAGTCTGTGCATTCTAAAAAAGGCAGCTGGTGTCGTCTCTGATATTCTCGGTCGTCTCAACCCGCCCTGCACCGCTGCGAGCTAACGCTACGTTTACCTCATGTTTTGTTTGATAGTCTTAATGCCACACAGACACAGGTTTGAAGTCGCTCTGTTCCTGTCACCGTATTTGCCTTTGGCTCCCTGCCTGCCTGCCTGCCTGCTTGCCTTCCTCCTCCTCTCCCTTGAATCCACAGGATGACAGAGCAGGAAACAATCAGGGCCTAAATAAGGCTCAGCGATCCTCCTTCTTAGCCACGTTTGAAGCTCCGTGGGGAACATCGGCAAGGTCGGCGTGACCAAACAGTTAAGTTTGTCTCACATCCAAGAAGCTGAGCTGACTTCACTTATGTTTCCTGGCTGCCACTGCCGCTGCTGCTGTCCCGATGATGCGATCTGATCCATACACTCATGGCGCAAGGGGTGTGGTTTGTGTGTGTGTGAGAGCAGAGCGCTTGGCAAGATTACCTCAGAGTGTCAGTCTACACCAAAGCCGTTATTGGAAGCCACGTTCGCGGCGAATGAGCAGATAATGACTGTGCGCTTTGATTTCATAGCTTTGAGATTCAGAACCAGAAGTGCTTTGTTGATACCAGCAAGTGATTTCAGTCAGAGGCACTCCTGCTGAAGAATAGAGAAGCCGAGGAGACAAAGGACACAAGGTCTGGTATCTGGATGGCAGGTTACAGGTTCCTCTGTGCCCAGCTAATTCACCATGGGGTTGGATGATCTCCTCCTCCTCTCTGACACCCCTGTCAGAGAGTCCAGCTCCACCCTCACGAAGCCACTGGCCCGGCCAATCAATAAATTGATACTGTTGGTGTCTGTTGCCCTCAGGCTTTGGCCTCAACATCGTAAACTAACGCACTCACCACCACAACTCGTAAAATATCCCAAGCCTCTTCTAGCAGATGCTGGACGACCCCCCAGCAACCTCGAAAATAAAAAAGGTTGTGGCCCTTCTTGGAGAAGGTGTTGGTATTGTGGGTTCAGGTTCCAGGTTTCTTGACACTGTGTCTGTATGTGTGTAAGAACGCCGAACATCATTCCCTCTGGTCCCACTTTGGATGGAAACTGGCCTCGCAAGCTCCTTGGTCTTTCCTCCAAGATACTGCCACTCCATTTGTCACAGGGAGCCGCAGATGGTTCCTCTCACAAACACCTCAATGCTGGTTACCAATACATTGGCTGTTGTTGCACGGAAACTTCTTGAAGAAAACACAGCAGTTCAAGTGTGGTGAGGAGGAAGGGTGAGGGGGACCGTGTTCCACCATTGCGTCTGAAATGTACATACTGGGGTTTGCCACTGAGGTAGGTGGGTAGGTGGGTAGGTAGGTACTTAAAAATCTGTTGATTTTGCGATCAAGGAAATTAAGTCCTCAACCATCCAGGGAACAACGGAGGCATCCACTTGCATCTCATCATCATCAGGCCTCGCCGAGGCCTACAGGTGAACCCCAGGAGGTCAAAATCCAAGTATGAACCTGGGTTGCAGCTGTGCTGCAGCTGAAAGAAGAACCTCACATAGCTGAGGGGTAAAAGCTGTGATGACCCAATGGGCAGAAAGTATTTCAAACTTGCAAAACAAGGCGAGAAATTGGTCCAGTCACGTGCTGAGAGAGGCACCAGCTTCAGGAGGATGATGACTACTTTCATCAACTTTCATCGTCATCCTTCAATGTGAAAGCCTCCATAGGAGCCACAGCCACTGTGTGAAGTTCAGTAGCCTAGTTAGCCGCCCGGCTTTCTCCATGTCACGAAGTCTGTTTGGCTCCAGCGGCCCTGCGATCACAGGCTGAGCCGCGTCTTGGGATGGCGACTCTGTCTCTGAGTGTCTGTGAACATCACCAGGGCATCAGAAATGTTTGATTTTCAGATGCGGCCCGTGAGGAGCAAGTTAATGAACCGCCGTGCTGTTTGCTCAGGGGGGAGATCCAGCTGCCTGACACTCAAAGGCAATGCTGCAGACATCACTCCTCCAAACTTTATTCCTACTATTTTTGGACTCTGCCTCCCTCGTGGATGGAGTTCAACGTCCGCTACGAACACACTTTTTCCTTCCAGCAATGTCCACTAAGGGGCGCCAAGTGTAACCCAAAGCGCCTGTAGAATGAATCACACTGCTAGTTCACAGTGTGTCCATTATGAAATCAAGTTTCGCCTCGGTGCATTTACCACCACACTTACACAGAGCTTCATGCTGTGAATGGTGTTTCTTCGACAGAGGTCCTCCTATAGATTCAGGAAACGGTTGCATCACATTAAGAGACAGAAATTCACAAAGCACAGCTGAGAAGTAACCGTACGATGTAGAATCAGGAGTAGCGAGGCTCGTGTCTGTCTGAGTGCCTTTAAATGTTTCTTACTTAATCTTAATGAGAAACGAGGCACCTCAGAGCCCCGAGCAAAGGTGCTGACCCAGATCAACCATATGGCCTCTGACATCCTATAGGCCTGCAGAGGAGTCAGGCAGTCAGAATGACTTCCTGCATGTGTTGGTGTGTGTGAGTACGTGCATGCGCCTGGACACACTGATTTAACAGCTGTCTCTTGCTGAGTTCTTTCCTCGGGGGGATTTGCAAGCCTCGTGTTTCTCAGGTGATCACAGGCCGCGGCTCGCGCTCACTTTTTTTTTTTTACTTATTCTGCCGTGAGTGGAGACATCAGCAGGGACATGTGAGACAAGGCGTCTGATTTTACACACATCATGAGCTGACGGGCGTGTCTAACCGCAAAATGATGACTGCTTACCTGCGAGTAAAGCAACTTTATGTACCTTGGAAAACAAGAGAAGCAAAGATAAACATTTTCTTTCACAAAAGATTGATGTTGAAATAAGGGTCTTTCTCAACAAAAGAACCAGAACAACCATCAAGTTGGTTGTGACGAGTCAAATATTTACGAGTTAGGCAGGAGGGAGGTAATGAAATACCCATTTTGTACACGATTTGTTGAAAAGAAAGTGAAAAAAAATCAAGATTGACTCGAGGTGTTTTGGAGACCAACACTGTCATTTCCAGAACATCTGAAAAAATTTTAGGCAGCAACCAAGTTACTTACGAAATCTTGTTTTTCACAGTCCCTCTGTCCAAATCATCCTACCCTCAGGATTTGGAGGTCTTTTTTCTCCAGAAGTATCAATTGTTCAGTATTTTCAGATGCACTCACAACAGAAACACAACTTTAGGTGTTGAATATAAAAATGTAGACCATGCTGTTTTAAAAGTAATCTCAGACCTTTAAACCTTTTGTTTTTGCATTTTGTTGCGCCAAATGTTGTGCTCAAAGAAAAAAATATTTTTGTTGAGCAACTGAGCTTTTTCATTGCTGAAAAACATTGGAAACACTGAGGTCTTCGGGGATAATCACCTTCTAGGTGTGGCTGCATCTATGAAGTGTAACGCTGAAGTACTGCTGGAGCTGAGCTCACTGTGCCATGGAAGGAAGAGGAGGGTGG
>OMPJ01010853.1:18561-45027 GCA_900312935.1 Carapus acus
TGGGGGATGGAGAAGACATGGAGACATCCCTGTCCATCTATGCGATCAATGAGGGTGCAACAGCTGTGTGCAGTGGTCCCTGGTTGAGTCTGAGCTGACAGACCAAACGGTCATGAACACAAAGACAATAACTGGGACTTGGTGAGGCCACATCACCGCGGACGAAGACGTCCCGCCCATTGTGGCCCGACAGGAGTTGTAGACCGAAGTCTGTAGACATGCTGTTCTCCAGACAAAGATAAAGGACAGGTTGTTTCTTCAGAAGACATCTATGGTTCGGATCAACTTTGGTTCTTCACAATGTAGATGGAAAGTACCAGAAGTGTGTACTTAGCTTCTTCATAAGTACCTTGGAGCTCAGCAGGGGCAGTACACTCCTGTGATCAGAGTCTAGTTTCAACAGCGCTGACCTCATCTGCACCTGGTGCGACGTCTGCAGTGACTTGGTGGCCGATGAACACATCCCAAACTTTCAATGAATTTCAATTATCAACTGTTTTAAAACAACTTGAATCATAAAGTACTAATTTTTTCTCCCCTTGGGGTTGCGCAGAAGAAGTATTCCTAGTTGGGCATCTTAGGAAGAAATGACCATCCAAGCTTGTAACACTGCGTCTCCTCTATCCCAAAAAGCCCCAACACGCTGAGTTCAACACACTTATTGTCATAGAAATGTAAGAATATTGGCAGATTCCCGAGTCTCAAGTGGGATTTAGAGAGTGCGATCTAGTTTCCCAGCCTTGCAGGGAACAGTTGCCCGCAACAGTTGTTCCATTACACGTATCGCAGGCCGAGATCGGCGCCAGCACCTGTTCACATTCCTTAATCGTTATGAGAGACACATAAGGACAAAATATAGCTGAAATTTGGTGTACATTCTTTTGGATGTAGCTCTTTTACAATTGAAGTCGAATTTTTGCAATTTTCATGCCAATAGTAACAACACACTCTGTCCCTCACCTTGGTGCACTCTCAAAACAGTCAGAGCAGGTAAACAAACAGGTGACCCTGAGGTCCAGAAACGGTTTGCAACACATATCAAACTGTTCCTTTGGACGTTATTGCTTTTTGGAGCACCACAGAGGCCTGCTGCTTTGCTCCAAATCTTTGCGAGGAGTGATTTTCAGAGTCTCGTTCAGCAGATTCCTCTCCATCGAGCTCATGAAATGTCTGAGCGTCCCACGTGGCTGATGTTCTGGGTAATGGTCAAGGTGTGGTGGGTCGTGGGTGTTGCTCCGGCCCCGACAGCAGCTGCGCACTGCTGTTGAGAGGCTTTGATATAATTTCTAACAGGTGCAGAGATGCAGGGACGGAGAGATGAGTGAGGGGCGAAGGAAGAGTGAGGGGCGATAATCGGATTTTTCGCCGAGTCGTCGATTGGGCGACCGCTTGTGTGCGGCCACCTGCCGACCTCAGAGTCAGGTTACACTGTTAGAAAAGTTTGTGCAATTCTCTGCTGAGATTTTTCGCGGTACAATTAACCAAATACCTATACAAAGTGAATAAAAAGTTAAATTTTTTCTATTTTTTCTATTTCACAGAAGAGAATGTGTGAGCAGAGGAGAGAGAACCAGAACAGAACAAGGTGACGGCTGGATGTTTCACGGCTGAGAGGAAGTGGAGGCACTCCCTTCTTTATGGAGCTGAGCTGGATTATTTAGCTGGATGGACTACTCCTCTGAGGAACAGCTGAATGATGTCATACACACACACACACACACACACACACACACAAATACACACACGGAGATTCCATTTGCTACGCTTTTGCGCCACCAGTGGTTTCCTGCTTGGAGTTGAATTGTTTTGTTTTGTTTGGTTTTATAGCCATTTAGCCAGAGCTTGCTGACATACACGACAACCCAATGCAGAGGGTTTGAAATGATATGCTCGATTACAGTGTCCATGACAGGCATTTTTTCAAGAATTGGAAATTGTAATAGAATTTTTGAATTCATTTAACATCAGAGCAAAGGTGGAATGGATCATGAAAACATATTATATTCCTGTGAAAGTACCTATAATCAACTTACGGAACCAGGCGTGGTTGGTGCTGTCGCTTGCCAGTAATTGCAATCCAGAATTTACAAGGAACTGCATCACCAGATGGAGGTGATCACTTGAGTCATTACTAAAATGTGGATCATTGCTGAATAGATATAAAAGGCTGAACATCTAAGACAGCTAACCTCATGAAATTCCACCAAAGATTAATCTTTATGTGGTATTTGTTGCAGGACTGGGCTTTGCTGCTGAGGTTCCGGGTTGGTCTGAGTGGAGACGAGCTGGGTGGCCGTTGCCAACCTGGGCGGATTTCAGTGTGGAAGACGCAATCCGAGGAGAGGAGAGATGTTGGGGAGCAGATGTCCGCTGGAGGACATGAGATGAGAGATTTGAGGTGGGTGTTTTCAGGAGGAAGGAGAGGTGGTCAGGATTTGTTGTTAGGTTTTGTAAGCTGACCTCACCGGGCATATGGTGAGCCTCATGTTAGCGTGCGCGGGCATGTGTACCTTTCTTCTATTTTTTTTCAAACGCATGTGTGTTCTGTCTGCGTGAATCAATCTCCGCCTCGCCTCGCAGCGCCCCATAATTCCAGGGAACACGCTAGCATGCGAGGCCTCTCTTCCATACGAGAATCTAAATATGGGAGCCGTTGATTGGAAATTGTTTAGACAATCCGAAATGGTTTATGCCGAGGCATAGCACAGCCTCCCGGATCAAAGCGAAGGAAACATGAATCATACAGACTTTTTACAAAAATAAATCCTTTGCCTCTCTTCCCGTGACACACACAAAGAAACAGGAATGATGGTGGAAAAAGAAAACACAATGAATGAATGTTGGATTTGATGTGTTTCGCAGTTCCTCCCTAAGTTTCTTGAATTGACATCGTGGCACACCCAGATCTGGACACACAGACTCACACTCAAAATATGATGCATGCAGTGCTGCACTGTTATCTTGAACTCTGCTGCTCTGCCAGCGTCTGCTCGTCATTCGACTCCTCATCTCGTCACCACAACCTCTCGCAACCTTAGTCCCCTCTTAACCCCCCTGGAAAGCTTTAGACGGGACGGGAAATTATGAGGTGGGACATGCCGGGATGAACAATTGAGATTGATGTGATTTGTGATCTTAACGACAAACTAAAATGAACCACATAGGGGACCATGCACATGCTAACATTAGAGAAAAAGAGGTTTCTGCATGTTGCTGAAAGGTATTTTGGTTATACAATTGCTCGCAGTGGCAGAGGCGAGATAAAGAGTTTTGTAAAAGGTGTTTTGTTGTGAAAACAGGGAGAAGAAAAAAATGAAAAATGTCCCAATGAAAAAGAGATTCCTCCCTCAAAAGTACTCTCGAGCCACGTGCCGCAAAGCCTCGTGTTTCGTTCTGAAAACCTCGCAATGGCACAGAAAGAGTGTCATAGGTGGCGGTGTTGGGCACCTTCTCGGGTCTGAAATCTAACTCTGCTGAACACGCTCCCAACCTGGAAGAAAGTCACAGTGGGCGTAGGGTTGAACATCAAACACGTGCAGTCACAGAAATACAGTGCAGCGCTTACACGGCTGAATATCTGTTTTCTAAGACGAGTGAATAGCGTCGTTAATCCGTTTAAAGTGTGGATTTCCTCCCAAAGGAACCCTGAATGTAGGAATGAGTAATAAGGATAAAGACTCATCCAAGCAGTACCTAATCCCACACACTCTCATTTGGAGTCTGTAATCACACAGATTTTCGTTCTTTATTACCTGAAAATTCCACCCTCAAAAGTGGAAAGAGTGGGAGAATGCAGCGAGCAAATGTTGAGGAGGAAAGAACATTTCGTCGTGGTTGGAGACAAAAAGCATACAAAGCGAAACACCAGCGCAAACACCAAGTTACACCAAAGGCCTCTGCCCGTCTGCACCTAACACAGGGCCAATGTGGAATCCCAAATAAACTCTGTGTCTCTTAGATACAAGTTATTATTCCATCAGGACATGAAACTCAAATCCCATAATTATCCCGCACCACTATTTTGAGTTTGGAGAATATGACAGTAATAACCCGTTAATGCATGAGACCCACAAACTATAGAGTCACCAAACATTCCATCGAGGAGGGTGGCAAACTGTGGTTGGCTGGCGCGTATTTAGAAAACCGTTTGTTGCCAGGTCAAATAATGCTTTCGCCAAATACCGTCCAGCGCCTTGTTGTCTTGTACGCTTGGCCAAAAACATCTGACGAATATGAAGACGAAAAAAGAAAACGTCTGGATCCTGCTGGTGGAAGGACAGCATTACAATAACAACGCAATTGGTATAGAGAGAGAACGAGAGAGGGAGGGGGGGATGGAGGTCCATCTTTCAAATCCACAATATTTGCTCCTGGAAGTGCTGGTGAGAGAAACAAGTCGGACAGCACAAGAAAGAGCGAAAGTAAGGTTGGGAGGCTGCTAAATGCCTGAAATGGGGTTGCAAAGATGTATCTCGTGTAAACGCATCCAAGGAGAAAAGGGACATGAGTATAATTGACTCTGATGTCTCGGGTCTTATGCCAGCTCTCCCTAAGGGGAGTTGGATGGGGGAAGGAGGGGGGTTGTAGTTGTAACTGTGGGGGAAGGGATGGTGGTGGAGAAGTGTGCGCAGGCAAACCTCCCTCGCAACCCCTCTCTCTCTCTCTTAAACACACACACACACACGCAAACACCTGTATATATACTGTACATATGTGACGAAGGCCGAGTATCGGCTTGAGTCTTGCTTTAGTATGACTAGCAAATATCCTGGATCACTAGAACAAGGGATCACCTACCTACCTGCCTACCTACCTATGGTGTCTCACTTTCGATTGACATGCAAACCTTCATGAAGATCTGTGACAACTCCTCACAAGCTCAACAGGGACTTTGCTATTACCATAATAATTACTGTCAAAATAATAAATGTTCTATCAATTCGAGGGGGTAATAAGTTGTAGAACTGGTAGCAGTCACACGCAGACGAGAGAAGTATCACAGTGCGTGTGGACAGGATCCACATTGTGTGACCTAAAAGGACAAAATATTGGCCTCTAGCTAACTTCCATCCCTCATATCCAGTGCTTGTGATGGTCCTCACTGCATTCCAAACCTCTCTGATGCTGTACCCGCTGTTTGTACTCCTGCTTCGCCCTGCGCGCATCTGCAGCCTTCATCTTCAGATTCCTTTGAATTCCTCAAGTCTCCTGAGAGACAGCTGACAGACCGTGGGAACGTAGAAAGTGACTTGGTCATTTTGACATGTTTGAAGTCAGGCGGGAGTACAATGAGTACTGTCGCGTGTTGCATCAGGAGACGGGCGATGTTGCTGCAAATTTTCTCACTAGCCAATAATGGATAAATCATTCCCATAAAACGAGGGGATTCCCACAAAACACTACTTTGTGCCAGAGTAACAAAGAGTAACTTTTTTGGAGTTTTGGCAACCTCCCTCCTCTCACCACCTACTTTGCGTATTCCCACAACACTCTTTCATTCCTTCTATGCTTTACCATGGAAGCAGCCAACTGATGTGAGGGGAATGCGTGATGTAACGTATGACATTGCATGAAAAGCAATCCAAGAACATTCACAGTGGTTTTACAATATTTTTGGAAAATATTTCCAGAGGAAATGATGAACAGGTTTGAATCTGATTTACTGAGGTTTTGTGTGGCCAAGGAGTACCTCCTAAGATTTAAGTCATTCCAGTAGACTTGTGAGAGCTGTAAACAACCATATCGCAATATTGCTCAGGAAAAAAGGAAAAAAGGAACTCAGGGAAAGAGAGCTGTAATATTACATTTGTATGATTGTTCTCGCATGGACAACCTGCATTCGATATTAGCGGAATTGTTCAGTGTCTGTGTGCAGAGTTCATTTATCCCCATGTAAAGGTTCATCTTATTAACCCCTCATGTAAGACTGCACGGTGAATGTAGGTTACAGCTCAACCAGACTTAATTCCCCAAAGGAGAAGAATGACATTAACCTCCCGTTAGCTCGGCAAATTTCCAGTAGAAACGAAAGATGACACCTCCACAGTTCCCCAATGCCCCCACACACCTACACTCACACCCTCCCCCTTCAAACAATCACACACACAAGTATACACTAGCGCGTCTATGTGAGAGAGGGAGAGAGAGGAAGCAAGGAATCAGGGCAGGATGTTGGGAAAAGTTGATCATCATACAGAGCCAACGTGCAGAGCATCCGAATCTTCTGTGTGGATGTTTCGCCAGTGAATGTTTTGTTTACTCATCAGCACAAGCACTGGAAAACATCAAATGTGGCTCAGGAACGTAAACGTTTATCATGGAGGAGGAGGTGAGAGGAGTAGAAAGGGGGCGGATCCGCACCATGTCACTCAATTGTGAGAATTCTCGACCATGTGACCAATGAGACCAATGATCACAAACCAGAGCTAAGATGGGACTGTTTTTCAACCTTACTTGATCACGCATCCTAAGGAATCGTAGATATACTAACTTTAAAACAGGGCACATCATGTAGATGTAGCTTTTTGTAGATTTCCTAAAAATTCATTTTAGAAAGCACCAAATCTGAATCATGGTGTAGTGCTGCAGTGATGTCCCTCTGCCTGTCTTATCCTCCAGGGGCGTCTCCTTCCCTGCTCCATTTAGAGCCACAGCCTGGTTTGGATCAATGCCTTTCTCTTACCATCCGCCATTAATTATTCACCTGATCGGGCCTGCTGCTCATTAGATGACTAATCTGCAAGGGTGAGGAGAGATGGGACTCTTTGAAACCTTAGACCAAGAGGCAGCAGGGAAGGGAAGGGCAAGGTGAGGGTAATCAGATCTTGAGATTGAGAGACGTAGAGGGAGAGTTCATAGATGTGGGATTACCGATTTGTACTTTTAAGTCCTGACATTCAGGAGGGTTTATAAATATTTGATGTAAGTGGAGACTGACTTCGACGAACGTGCAGATGTATCGGTGACATATCGCACGCACCGACTCCAGCTTCACGCGTGTACAGACGGACTGGGGAACGCGTCATTCATTCATAATGATGTGGGATGAGCGAGAGGGGGGACTCGGGACTTAAGCGTGTCGCCTTCACTCCGTAACCCCACGTTATTGCCCCCATAAACGTCTGCAGCCGCTACGGATCACAGTTTCACTGTCCTACAAATCTCACATTTGTTTTTTGCCCCTGCTTATATTGGTTTCACCATTTTAAGTCTTAACACGCTAACAAAGTCGGAGCTTTTCAGGCGGCAACAGCGGCACAGAAATGCAGACAAAGGAGGATCCTCATTTGTACCAATACAATTATGTTCCGGGCACAAATTGAGAGAAACTGACGGCCTTGTTTTTTTATTTTTGCTCTCGAGGCAGTTTTATAGAAAGTAACCCAAACCCGCAAAAAATATAAAAAGTAAGAAAAGGGAGCAGCCTCCAGTTCTGTTTCTTTCTGACTGATCATGCACAGGGCTGCTGGGGTGGCTTTGATCTCCGTCGTCCCCTGAGAAGCACAGTGAGGTGGGAGTACACTGCAACTACTGGGGTACACGATAGCTCTGATTAAAAGGAAATATGCATCACTCTCTTGTGCTTTCCTTTTTATGTGCTGGGGATGTAGTGTAATGGCAACACCAGATTGAGGCCAATACGTTCTGATGTCAAAGCTTTATCTGCATTCCGCTGGAGCTGAAAGCCACCTGAAGTTGAGTCACCACCATTTGAAATTTCTGTAGGCTTGTTAAGTAGTTTGAAAAAGTTCAGAGTTGGGTGTGGGTGTCGCTGAGCTCATTTTGTGTTGAGAAGGCTGAGTTTGTGCCTGTTTGAAAAAGAAACGAGTAGTATCAGAAGTGCCCGGTAACCTCAAAAAAGGGTCGTATACTTCAGAAATTAGCTTGCTTTATTATACCTATATTCCATGCAGCCACCAGGGACCAGCCTGTGTGGCTTTGATTTTGAAATGCTTTGCTAATCCCAGAGGGAAATTGTTCCCTTGACTCATCCTCATTATTTGAGGTATGGTGGGCTGCTCAGGAAGGTGCATGAGAGGCAGTTAGCCGGATTTGTAGTCTGAGCTCAAGCCCTATTCTACGTTGGACTTGAGGCAAGGACTGAACACTGTCTAGTGTCAAAATTACATCATCATTTTCAGCTTTAAAGACGAACCTTCCAACATCTGAAGTTGAGCCTGAATTCTACTTTCATGACATGACCCTGAAGCTAGAATAGAAAAAAAACAATTCTATGCCCCTGATTAAGGCTATGAGCATGACGAAATCTATAGCAACAGAAACAATTCTGGCACCTTCAGCAAACCAATCTGAAATGTATCCTGTATAAAATGAAGTAAGAGCAATGATGATCCAGACAAAACAATGGGAAGAACATGCTGCAGGATAAATCAGAAAAGTAGCGAAGAATAAACCAGACAAACAACACCCTTTGTCATAGATTTCATGCTGCTGCGATGCGAGAGGGAGAAAATGTTCACACATATACTGAACAGCAGGAAATTACAATTTCAGGGTGCTTTTTTCTGTAAGACCTTGAAGTCGAGACACAATGATGTCCTCAACAAAGCATATCTTTATTGTCATAATTGATAACTTTTTCAGGTACACAGTCACGTGGACAAACACTTTCAGTTGTTACCTTTTTTAAACACAATTGAACATATTAGGAGTCAAACACATTGAATAAACTAATGTGGGCTTTTTTTCACTTTCCAACCAATGTCCCTCAGTGTTGTAATTTTTCCCCTTGCGTCCAACAGTCCTGTCTTTTTTCATCAAAACAAAGAAGAGTTTGTCGCTCCTGATTCCTGTCTAGGACATCGGGACAAAGGAAATCTCAGTGATGAACAAAGGATAACAAACAGAGTCAGTGAATTGTGATGTGCCCATGAAATACGACATTTGTTCGTCTGAGCTGTTTCCTTGATTAGCTGTCCTGTGATTTGTATCGGGAACCTACGGATAGTTCTGCATGGCTTTTTGGCATTGACAATGATCATGTATATTTTCTTCCTCCACTGTGATAAAAAACAAAGCAGCTGATTATCTAGTTACTCTATGTAAATATATATATAAATAAACTTTTTCTTTCATATATCTATATAATCTATCTATATAATAGTCTATTCAACATATACGTATAGATGTATTTGTGTTTTGGTAGGATTTTTCTTAAAACAATCAGGAACATTCATTTAACCCTGTACGTATTTTTTCTTCATATGAAAGGTATACACGGACACTTTTTAACTGAGCTACTTGCCACACAGAAATGGCTAAGCGATCGAGATACAAGACAATCGACACCCTTATCCCCCATTTGTAAGAAGAAAACATAAAAAATACCTCATCGTTGGCTCAAGGACCCAAACTGCAAGCATGATCACATTCTAAAAGACCTCTATATCATTCTCAAATACAAAATAGCATATTTGTCTGGCCAACAATTAGGTGGTTGCACACAATACCACAGGTGCATACATGAGCTGGCAATAATAGGAAGGCAATTCAATATTTTCCATTGTATACTTAAATCAACAAAACGTATTCTGTCAGTGGTTTAAATACAAAACTTCACTTCTACAATCACTAGTGTGAACAGACCCTTGGCATATCACTGAATACACATATTGGCATTTAACAAGAGTGGGTGACAGCACATGGCCTCTTCACCTCCATGCTGACGATAAGCAAAACAACACGTGAGCATCTTTTTATGTGTTTTTTTTTTTTTTTTCTTAAAAGGCCACAAAGATGTCACTTTGTTGCTGGCTTTGCTAGTGAGAGATGTCTCAAGACAACATAGACCTCAGTGTTGTGAAACTTCAAGTTCCAAGTTATGTATTCTTGTTACTGGAGCGATGTTGCACGGATGGATTGTATAATTTGTTCTTAACCTGTTAGATTTGCAGCACAAAGAAAAGGTTAGTTGTGACAATATATGGTGTGCCCTTGTTGAGAGATTTAAGTCTTGCAGTATTAAAAGCAACTGTACTGCATCAGCAAGGTTTTAAATTATCTTAAAATGATATTTAAATAAAAGGTAGAAAAAATATTTTTCAATAAGAAGAAATTAAATATACGCCTTAGAACTACTTGAATTCCAAAAAAACAGTGCAATTATGAAAACAAAAAAAAAATCATAAATCTTACAACATTTGATTCTTACCAAAAGAAGTTTTAACTCTAAAACAAAGTTTTAGACTTTGTGGAGGTTATCGGTCATCCATGACACGGTATCCAAGTAGAAGTTGCAATGTAGGAAGTGGACTTGGTCAGCTATGCTAATCCACAAACTACTATCACCCACATTTTCATGGAGTATTGTCTGACCAACAGTCGGCTTCATTACCCACTCCATGGGTTCCAGCCGGGAGTGAAGAATCCATGCAAGCCTAGTTTCCATGATTGAACTTGTACTTGGATCATAAACGACCATTTAAACAAAATAAATGCTGAACGACAAGACAAAGACTCTCCACCCATTAGCGGCTAATATCTAGGACTGAGTGTATATAAGGAAGAGCCTCAGCAGGGGGCTCGGTGCCCATTGGAGGGCAAGGCTGGCTATTGTGGGCTTGGCGCGGGAGTGTCCAGGTCCCTGTCACCCTTTGTCTGACCAGAGTAAGAACTAAGTGCGTCCCACAGCAGGCTGGACTGCTCACAGTGGTGGTGACTCTGCCAGTGCTCTATCACTTCTTTCTTGCTGTCCAACACCTCGCTGCAGAGCACGCAGTTGAAGGCTGAGCCTGCTGCGAGGGCCCCGCAGGCCGCACCATCATCTGGCGAAGATAGGCTCCTGCTGTCGTCTCTCTCTCCTCCATCACTGTGATGGTGGATTATAATGTGCCTCTTGAGTTTAGAAACGGAGAAAAATTCCTCATCGCAAGTACAACATTTCGCCAAGTTGCGCATCTCGTTGAGCTGTCGCCAGTAGTGGGCGGCGTGCTTGACAAGCTCCTTCTCAGCGTCCCGGCTCCCCAGCAAGACTTGACTATCGAGTCGAACTTGGACCGCTTCCCCATGAACATACAGCAGATGCATCTTCATGTCGACAAAGGTGGGTGTGATGGCTTGACAACGCCCGCATTTTATCTGCAGTTCCACAGGGTCCTCACAGTCTGGCTCGTGTGATGGCTCCGACGATTTTATGCTGGAAATGAAGAAAGACAACAGAAGCAAAATCAGAATAAAAAAATACTTGTTCTTCGTTATGTTTATGTCATTTGTCATGAAAATGAACCTAGTGCCGATGGGATATTGAAACCACAGCTTCTCAGATGTATAATGGTCATGATCCCACCTTTTACTGAAAGTAATTTGCATTCACTTGCTCACTTGGGTGATATTTATCGGGCGCATGAATCCAAATCAGAAAACGATTATAAATCATATTCATCATTATTGTACAGTAATAATGTACAGTAAAGTGATTGTACAGTAAATCTCAACTAAGAGTTTGAGGTGCTCACAAGATAAAAATGTTTTTTTTTTCAGGCACAGAGGTTGTGCATTTGGATACAGTAATGGTAAAATCAACCATTATTGATGACAGACATGATGACAGGTCTCCATAACTTCGACTAAGTCTCTCACCCATCAACAGGCAAGTCTTCTTCATGATGGCTGATAGAGGGCTCCACGGTCAGCACCACCTTATGAACCTCTCTCAGATGACTGAAGTAAACTCCGACATATCCGAACGCCTTTTCGCAGAACTCGCAGCACAACGTCTTTCGGGGGCGGACCTCGCAGTGGTGAAGCTTCATGTGGGTGCTGAGGCTGCCGGAGTGAGCGTATGCTTTGCGACAAACCGGACAAACGTAGGGTCGATTGTTACTGTGGCTGTTCATGTGACTCTGGAGGTGGTGCTTGAACTGGAAGCAGCGGCTGCAGGTTGGGCAACGGTGGAGAGGACGGCTGCCCAGGAACATTCTCTGGTGGGAAGCGCCTCTCAAGTTTACCGTCAGTGGAGCGGGTGGTGGGGCGTCCAGGGTGTTGCTTAATGAGGTGGTGGGGAGTTGATGTCGAAGTACGAGGTCCTGATCTTGGCCGTCCGAGGTAATGGCCGGTAGACTCACCAGCTGAGGAACACTCTCCAAAACCAACATTGGCTTCGGTCGAATGCTTCGATACTTTTTTGAAATATCAACTTCTTTTTGTTTGAAACATTGAACAACTGCAGGTGGCTTTTCTGGGACCCTCCTACGGAAGAAAGACAAAGACCTTTTCTTCCTCGCCTCAAATGTTAAGATGTCCTCCATTGTTTTTCTCTTCCTCCCTCTTTTCTTGCCAGGTGGTTTCTGGAGGGCTCCCAGCATAGGCAGGTGTGTGCTTTTATTTGAAACCTGATTGTGACCCTTTATTTCAGTTGTGTCATGGGATTTGGTTGTGGAATCCAATGGCCTGGTGAGGCTGGCTTGGCAGGAGAAAGTATTTTTCTCTGAGGCATTTGTGCTAAGCTTGGTGGCTGGAATCAGAGTGGTCTTCATTTTTGAGTAGGGCAAGATAGGGAGCTTACCCTTTGGTGGAGAGGGGATAATCTGCACTGTTTTGCTGAAGATAGCTGGTGACAAAACAGTGATGCTGCTTGTTGATCCAACACCAGCAGGTTTTGATTGGCATAAACCCATTGCAGTTTTCCCACATTCTTCAGGGGCTTTAACCGGGGAACTTTTGGCCATAGAGGAGGTGGAGCGGACATTTTGCACAATGCCCGCTGTAGCAGACGGTTCAACTGCTCCTTGATCGAGTTGAGAGCCCGGATAAAGCACAGCGCTGTCTGGGAGAACAGCAGTAACAGAGATGTCAGATGGCGCTGGATCAATCATAACCATCTGTTCTGATGCTTTAACTTTCGGGGCAGGGTTTTCCTTCATGTCTTTGGTCTCCAGGCATTTTTTCTTCACCAGTGATGGAGCTGGAACCTCAACGGACCTTGTTGTAACGACCTTGGCAGGGATTTTGATCCTGGTGGCCAGCGGAGGTGATTTAACTTTGTCTGTGCCCCCTTTGCTCCGCACTGGCTGGTATCTGGGAATGGGCAACTTCAGGTTGTTTTGAATTGGTTGGGTTTGTTGCTGTTGTTGTTGTGGGGTCTGAGGGGATGCAGAAGGGGGTATGGCTACCAGGGAAAAAGTGCCATCCTGACCTGCTATTTGCATCAGTGCATAGTTCTGGGTGGGCACAATGATAGATTTGGGGCTTGGAGTGGTGGCAGCCTCAGGGAGGGAAGAGGGAGGGTGGCAGGACAGGACCGCAGGGGAGGGCACCATGGCCGGGGCTTTGGGTGCAATGCTCCGGAACTGAAGGCTCTTCATCTGGCATCAAGGAATAGCCTAACTGGATACCTGCTGAACACAAAGAAAATTCTGTTACAAGGCTGGGGCAATTCAGCTATCACACACACATCCTCCTAACATCCATCCTTCAGAGACCACAGCGGAGCCTTTCACACTGTGGTAAAACTAAATGACTGCACCAGAGGAACACAGCAGCATTTGATAGGGGAATTATTCCTCTTGTTATTAGAATCTACTGTTAGAATTAGATTTAATAACAATCTGGGTGTTATAAAATAAAATATTTCAAAGTACTGGAATTTTGCATTGCCTCCAAAACAGCCTCCAAGACTTACATATTGAAAAGGCCCAGAAATGGCAAACGACAAAGTATTCCACAGCTGGAAGTACTTTCCTGGGGAGAAATTATTTATTCAATTCCCGTTCCACCGTACTACTCCATAAAGCTGGGGGAATTCTGTCAGTGTGAGGACAGTTTATTTCCATTTAACTGTTACACTGGCTGAAGTCGGGGTGGAATCATTCATGAGACACATGGTGCTCTCTGTCTCGATGCATCTAAAGAAGCACTAAGATATTGTGTGATGTATCATGTATGGGTTTAGTCTTTGTCATTAAGCGATGGGAGGAGACTATTGACAGCTGTAGAGAGAGGCACTACGGCAAAAATCTCTGAGTCACAAATTATTTTGCAGACATTAGAACAGACATCTACTCATTCTACAAGGTGCATCAATCACAAAACATCCGATACAATATCGTTTACAATTGCCTCCTTCTCATCCCTCTTCCCTCAACTCGTTCCAAGACAGTTATCAAAAGAAAACTTAGCGAAAGTCAGGAGAAAATATAGTGTTGATGAATCTTTGTGTTGAGGAATGGTTGTCAGATACAATGTTGGGAGAAGTGTGTCCTTTTGCTGTACTAGTCCCGAGTCACTTTGTGGCCTGGACAAAGCTCCATTTAGATTAATTCTAGGGTAATTTCTGAGAACATTAATCTTGTAATGCACTGGCTACATGGCTATCAAGAAGGAAAATGTTCCACAACATCCTGAATCTTCCTTTGCACAAAAAAATATGCTGTGTGAAGTCTCCCCCTTTTTACATGCTCAGTCAAGATGTAGTGAATTATCTCTGCTGAATATGTTGTAGTCCTCTGACTGCTGACCTGAAAAAAGGTTACGCTATGCAGAGTACAATGCTTTCTCCATGAATGTGCTTAAATTAACAAGAAACATCTACAGCATGTTAAAAGTTGCTGTTTGGGGGTTTGGGATTAGAGCAGTGCAGTGCAATTTCTCAAGTCCTCGGGCACTAAGCCATGGGAACTTCCGCATATTGCATTACTGTTGCAGACTAAAAGGAGGTGCATTGTTAGTTATTTGAGCTCATTCTAAGTTTTTATAGGCACCTCAGGTGAACCATCAATGAAATCTTACACCTTAACATCAGAAAACAAAGCAACCATCATCAGATTCGCCAGCAATATATCTGCATGAACACTAAATAACAAACCAAAAAAATCTGTCCATCCTCATCAGTCAACAAAATATCCTGAACACGCATCTTTGAAACACTCATTATTCAAAAAGGTTGAAGACTGTTCAAGGCTATGGTTGCAGCAGAGAAACAGAGAGAATCGGTGAAAAAAGGCTGCCATGTCAGTTAGATGAAGCTTGTGGTGAGTGGTGAATACCTGCTGTTTATGCTAAAAGGAGGTCAGGGTTGAGAAAGAGGCTAGACGAAGCATCCACTTGGAATGGAATGAATTGGTAGTGGTGATACTGATTCTGACGCCCACAAAATTAAACCCACACCCTCAAAACGTGGATTACGTGTCACTACAGCAAAGACCAACAAGCTAGCCAGCTATTTCGGACTCCAGTGTTGGCTTAGAACGAGCGGCTAAGAGAGCTTCACTCTGAGTGTGTTGTGCTTTGGTAGCTTGCTCCAAAATTTTACACTGAGACTTATCATTCTTATTGCCTCACCCTCACAGTTCATACATACAAGGGAAGACAAACCATGGTGAATGCAAACCACCTCAGTAGGTAGTGTAGATCAGCACAGAACATCTTTAACTGTTTTAATTTTACAAACCACAAGTACAGTTATTAAGCATGTATTTCACCCTTGTTTTATGTGCCAGAGGTCCATGCTTCTTCATTTTCTAATAGCTAAGAGGAGACAGTTAAAAACTTTTTCCTTGGAACAAAATTGGGAGGATTAATTAATGAATGGGTGTTTGGATGCTGGAGAGCACAAGAGTGTGTGGGGGTTCTTATCTCCCTTATAGGTAGGAGCAATTCTCATCTGGGACTCCAAGATAGAGCATTAAGATAGAGAGACTGGGGTGAAGTGTTTATGTTCATGGATCTTGAGGAGATAAGACGAAGATCACAGGGGGTCTGAGCTGGCTGGATGGAAGAAGTGATGTCCAATGCCTGTTGTTCTTATAACATCCTCCCTCCTGTTCCTTAAGATAAAAGCGTGAGGTCTTTCCTGAACAACAATATGAACACTACACCACTGAAAGCCTTACTGAGTGAATAGAGTCAAAAATACTTGATTTATCATCCCTGAATGTCTGTGTCACACATACAGACAAAATGAACAGGGAGATTGTTATTCTTCCACTCTTTTAAGAAATCACAAATATTGAAAGGTTTTTAATGAGAGACTAGCCCAGATATATATTAATCATGTGACAGACAGACTCTTTTTCATCCACTGTCATTTAAATACATCAATGAGAGGAAAAATCAATTCTACTGACGACCGTGCTGCTTTGCCCTACATGGAAGGTAGATAAATCAATAGTGTGACAGGGACAGCCTCCAGTCCACGACAGCATTGCAAAGCTATAGGACATTGGTTGACAGTTGTGCGGTTATGAGATATGCATGAGGCACAGTCATCATATGCAGTAGAGGTATCATGTAGGTGTCTATGGGATGCTAAGCAGATTTAGGGACCCAACAATAGCTCTGTGACACAACACAGCAACTGAGTAACTAATAGTGTCACGTGGTACAATTAAAACAAAACAAAACAAAACAAAACAAAACAAAATAAAATAAAATAAAATAAAATAAAATAAAATAAAATAAAATAAAATAAAATAAAATAAAATCAACAGCCATTGTATTAATGGTCACTTAATCTAGAAATATAAATAAATAACACAACAACAAGAATAAATTGCTGTAGCAATGTTGCCTTGCAAGAACATAATTGTGCAGCCTTCCAAATTCTTTTGTAACTATAGAAAGCAACTGGTAAGAAACTCCCATACAGTGGGTACTGTAAAATTACAATACCAGCGAACATGATATGAAATTCTAATAATGAGTCAAAACATTCACAGTGAGAAACTAGGTTGAACAGAACGGTCTGAAATAATACTTGGATGAGTTACATAAAACTCGACAATTCTATTGAGCCCTGCTTAACCCTTCAGATCAGAAATGCTCATGCGTATTTGTGTCATATTATTGAACTGCGTCGATTGCTTTCCATAATGCATCTTACTGAAAATGTATCTCTCAGATGAAACAGCACAACAGGCAGAGAAGAGGCAGACAAACTTTATCTCTGTCATAGTAGTTACTACTACATTTTCCTTTAAACTTTTCTCCACCTCTGCCTGTATGGCCTGCCTATAGAGTTCTTGTAGCACTGCTCTCTTTGGCCTTCTTCACCTTACCTCTCTTTTCTAGCGATATATCAGTTAATTAACATGTAGAGACACTAATTAGAGCTGTTTGAAGGATCTTGTAGGTCCAGGGAGGAATAAATAGTTTGGAGCAGAAAGGGCCAACAGCCTATATTTGATACTTCAATGCATTTAGAGCATCAAACGGGTATTCCCTCAGAACTGTGCTTATATTAAGTTGCAAGTAGGCTGAATATCCTCGCTAGTTAAATTCTAATTGCCTGAATACATCGGTAAACCACTTTCAAAACAGAGGAATCTCTGCCATCCAAATAAAAGGCTGCTCCACCTGCAAGGGAACTGGAACGCACATGGCTAGATTGGCTCACAATGAGATCAAGAGGGTCAGACCCCTGTTACCATAGGTAACGCACTTCACTAATGGTTTTGCCATTAGTGAAAGACAGACATTGATGGTGACAGTAATGCACCAAACACTCTTGTGGCTTACCACTGCGGAGGCACATTGATGGAATTTCTGAAAATCAGAACAGAGAGAGTGGAAAGATAAGCAACTAACAGCAGTGGTTGGTGGTTGGTAGCTTAAGTTGCAAACAATTTCAATAAAGGACAATGTTTTCTAACATTATCTAACATTATAGTAGTGACAAGTGATGCTACAGTGAAATTTAAGTGTTAACCGATAAGACGGTTCCTTCTTGGCACCTCCCCTGTGTGTGGCGTAATGCTACCCTGGTGTCCCTCTCCGTTCTGACTACAAAGGGTATCAAACATGTCCTGTCATGTTTGTTCAACAACAGATACAAATGACACAAATGTGTACAATATGTTGTATTTGTGGTGCAGAGCCTTAAGGCAGATTCAGGCAACATATCTTAATATCTTTGGAAAAACAAAAACACAAGGGCGATTTTAACACTCTGCTGGGCAAAAGTGTCATCAATAAGCAGGGCATTCATGTTTTCTGCCAAAAGTAGGGAATCGATGTGTGTTAACTTTCCAGTGGGAGAGGACATCAGGATATGGAAGGCTGTCAGTCGAAACAAATGCAGGTTACGTCAATGAGAAAATCGAAACTAGAGTTTGCATGGGCGTTAACTGCTTCGTTTCCAGTTTGACAACTCTCGCCAATTTTTATGCTGTGTTACAATCCAACACCGCAGCCAAAAAATTTTAGGTAGAATGAAAAGAGATTTTCTTGTTTTATCTTCCACCTCTGTCAGCAAATGTGTAAAAGGGGAACATAAACTATTGTTACTCCACCAAGTTTGACGCTGAGAAATACATTATCGACTACTTCTAGGATTTCAGTGTTGAGAGGGAATTCATCTGCAAGAAGCCTAGGAGTCTAACATGTTTAAGCCACAGTGCAGAGGTAACAAGGGACGACAATGAAGTACCGGTACTCTCAGCATTGCAGTAAGATGATTTCTGCAGTAATGTATGGCCTGTTTCACAAGTGCAGACAGACAGCGCAAACAGGCAACTACCGCTAACTACATTTTTCATTTGTCACCCCTTGTGCTCATGTACACATTTGTTCCTGGGCGGTCCGTGAGTGGTTGAGAGTTTGTACAGCCAACGGCATGTAGCGAGTATGGGACGGGGACTACCCACTCGTATCCATAATAAATAAATAATCCATACACATCCGAAATAGATAAATTAATCATCTAAAAGGCCCTTTATATGTCAATTATTTATTCAACTTGTGTTCCAACAATGTTAATAGAGGGTCTCAGGAGTGAAAAAGAGTAAGTATGATTTGGGGGAGGGATAAAGGCAAGAGGAAGAGAGATTACACTTAATGCGTTATCTCTGAATGCTACAGACATTCAGTAATTCATAATTTGGATAAGACCGGTGTTATTTCAGAGACAAATCGGATCAAGTCTTACTGGGACTTTGCAAATGGAAATTACAGTTGAATATCCATGAATAACTGCCAATATCTCACTGTCATAAAGAAACACCAATTTCAGCCGAGCAACTTGAACGATTCCGGTAGAGATTAAGAATTTTCATCATCCACCCATCTATCTATCCATCCGTCATTTTTGGGTCCAATGCTAGTACGTGATAATAGGATGCTAAAACTATGTTTTCCTTGCCAAACTGCTCAGCTTTGGGATGTCTCATCACCTTAGAGTCAGTAAGGACATGTAATTTCTCTACCTGGTCGGAGTCTTTTTCAGTTTAACTAACAACTCCTAATTTGTAAAACACTTGAATCCATACGAATTAAATGTCACTAACACTACTTAAAGTCAGTGAAATGTGTCTCAAAGGATCATCGGTCATCGACAGCCACCACAGAGGCCAATATTACCCACGATTGTTAAACAGGTCTGCGTTTGGCACAAAGACATTCCTCCATGGTTAGGTTGCTGTAACTATGTAAACTGTGGTTGCTCACCAAACCAAAGGAAGGACCTTGACCATGCCTCTTTCCTCAGAATACATACGCTGGACACATATTCCCTAATCCAAACATTTGCAGTGCACTTTAATGCTCGAGTACCAAAAAAACAAAATATACTTGGTCTGGTTTCGAGTACAGGCTTTATCTAAGTGCATGTGCATAATGTGGTCAGAAATGGCTGAGCAATAAAGAAACATCTGACCTCAATAAAGGACAACAATCCTGAAATGTGAGAGGGCATGTGGCAAGAGCAAGGCCAAAGAAAACAACACGCCATAAAGACCACAATGGCCCCCATATGCCATCCACAATTCAAAAACAGATGAGCAGGTTAGCAACCATGAATGGGCAGCGCTACCACAGAGGATGTCACCACATGACTGTGCACCTAACAACTTTAAATGACCAATTCCAATAATGCATGAATCATGACACAACACAGTGAGACATTGAACACCATGATTTCAACAAGGGGCGAAACTACATTTAACATTCATTTTGCATGCATGGTCTTTATTTTTCTAATATATCTTATTCAGTATGTCCCATCTCTTTAGCACAAGGTTACTCATCTTCCCTCCATTCATTTGTGAGCAGCCAAACTTGAAAATAATTGGGCATAATAGAACACATATCCTGAGCATCATTAAATAGAGTACCAAAGTACAGCTCAGTGCTCATGGATTATATCCATACACGTTTTTCAATTACTTTTGTTAGGATCACTGTTGCTCTTAATAATAGCAGCATAAGATGGCAGTCCATTGGGTATCTAAGGGCTGCAGGAACCGATATATGACAATTCATGGTATGAAACAATTACAGATGACACAAAGCCTTATGTTGGCAATTCTCTTTCAGGATATCACTTAAAGTGCAGCCTAACTTCTTCAAATGAAATATGGGTGGGAAAAATGACTTTCCCATAGCCTTACTCTATCTAAACGGAATGTACAGAAAGAATGCTTTCGCAACACATTCTCCACCCTTCTAGTCCCCTAATCTTCCAGCCTTACAAGAAAAAAAAAGTTCAGATTTTATCCATAAAAACTGGAGTTTCACCCACTCATTCACCTGGGACACACTTGGACCGGTGAAGGCGAGCTAAAAGGTTATGGGAGCATGGGAATGTTTAACATCAAGAAAGCAATCGGAATACAGCGAGAGCTCTGGGAATTACACAGGAAACATGGAGAGTAACCCCTTCCTGCCTGAAAGGAAGAAGAAAAGGAAGTGGTTTATGAAACATGGCCTATTACTACTTGCATCTACAGTAATATGCAAAAGTTAAAAGTTCAAATGAAAAACTATTTGAAAGACAATGACCTGAACTATTTGTACAGATGGACAGAGGCTTCAATTATTCATTTATTATTGAATGCTTTATGTTTTCAACACAGATTAAATACAGCGGAAAGGGTGATAAGGAATACATCAAGTGGCCTCTTTAAGTATGTTTGATTAATGCAGATATATGACTTGGTGTACTGTACTCGTAAAATTTGATAGAGCAGAACAACAAAGAACTGTTATACATAGGGAAGAAATTCACATTAAATGGTTGAAAATGTGCAACAAATTTGGCAAATTCATCTTGAAAGGATCATTCACAAACATTTACGCCTCAAAAACACACATAATGTTTTCAGACAACTTAGCCAAAACAGTCTTTTAGGTGGAAATTGGCTTCACCATATACCATGTACCATACAAATAATCTAGCAGAGCAAAGTATTCAACAAAACCGACCATGAAAAAGGTGACGGAATCTATCACAGGGGGCAAATAAAAGAGGCAAAGTGACATTTGACGACTGACATTTGAGGAAATTTCAAAATATTAAGTATCTGTTGCAATGTTTTTCAATTCTGTACAGCTTCTGAAAATGCATATGAGCAACTGCACGTATTGAAATATGATTTATCACTGGAATAACGTCATCATCATCCTGACTGAGTAGACACATGCAAATGTGGTGTGGCATAAAGCAACTTGCTATTCAGCATGACGAAGGCACTAATCCCGTTGTTGCTTTGCATTACATTCAACTCCTGGGCAGAGATTCAGAGCCAGAGGAGTTTGATGAAAAACGCACACAGACACACACACACACACAGAACTGAAAAGGGCAGCATGAAATCAAACAGGGCGGAGGAGTGTTGTAGCTGCACTAAATTCATGGGATAGCAACCGTGTTGCCATAGTTGCCACTAACCACATCCCCTGCTCACCGTTGCTATTTCATCAATATTACTTTCAAGTACTTTTCAAAAATGGGAAATCATACATAATTGCAGTATGTACACAGTATGCATTGAAAAGAGAATGCTAGAGATGTTGCTGTCAGATAGTAGAAGAGATAAAAAGAGACAGACCACCGAGAAAGTTAATGGATGTAGCGCAGGAAGACACGAGTGGTGACCCCTGATGGAAGCAACCAAAAGAATAATAGGACACATATTTTCTGTACAAATTCCACATCAGCGAGATCAGCTATGACAAATAAAAGTAATTACGGGTGGCTGGAAAAACATGTTAGCAAATAAGGCTATGTTCCAAATCTCCACCACATTTAAATTCCAATTTGACCTCAAGCTGCAGGATTTGCCCACAGTATTATTTATGTACTACCATTTTGAATATGTAACACCAATAAGCCACCTTCAATAAGACAAATTAGTGACAAATCAATGGCTGACAACTAGAGATGTCCGATAATATCGGCCCACCGATACTATCGGCCCGATATTGGCATAAAAATGTAATATCGGTATCGGATTTTTTGTCTTTAAAACCGATATCGATATCGGCGGATATCGGTATCGATATCGAGAGTTGGACAATATTGGCATATCGGATATCGGCAAAAAAGCCAATATCGGACATCCCTACTGACAACTGATATCTGACAATGACTAAGCCAAGCACATTGTTAGGGTTAGAGTTACTAGTGACGTGCTATGCAAAATGCTGTTAAACCTACATCAATATCAGGGGATCTGAAATAATGGTAAGGCAGTTAAGAGAGGTAATAGATGGGGTCTGATGGGAGTTTGCTGTGGGCCTCCATAAAACTTAAATAATACTGTAGCCTCCATAAAACACCACATGAAAGGGAACGGCCACACACTATGTCTCGCATGAATGCAAATCCTCCATCACATCTCACACTCAAATAGATTTTAGAATTTTGCCCAGCATGCGTTAATCAAGTGACGACACCAACGCACTGAAATTGCTGTGTCATAATGCTTTATCCAAAATGGCAGCCAACGTTTGAGGCCGGGGGAAGTATGAAGGGGAGGGACACCAAAAGTATTAGTGTGGAGAAACTAGTATTCTTCAGCCTGCATCAGTTACTGTGTCAAATGGGACGAGTCAACAAGAAATTTACTCATCAAGGAGAAGAGACCGGTCACAAAAAAATCGCAAATGATTGACAAATAGTAGAGATGTCCGATAATATCAGCGCACCGATACTATCGGACATCTCTACTATTTATTTATTCTATCTTTTTATCTCTACTATTTATTAATTCTATTTTTTTAATATCGGCCCACCGATATTATCGGCCCGATATTAGCATAAAAATGAAATATCGGTATCGAGTTTTTTTGTTTTAATACCGATAAAATAAAAACCGATAAAAATGAAATGATGCTTGCGTTACACCGAAATAGTCCCTATGCGCTCCTGAAGCGTTTACCGGCGCACATATCGGTATCGACTGTTATCGGTATCGATAAATTGAGAGTTGGACAATATCGGCATAACAGATAACGGACAAAAAAGCCAATATCGGATATCCCTAATAATCAGTGCTAAGATTAGTTGCTTCTCTTGAAATGAGTAAAAGCAGCGTAATGTGTTGAGATGCATGCGAGTGAGAACGCAGCCGCAGCACAAAAGCTGACCTAGCTTCACGCTGTTCACTCAACTCCATTTATTTTCCTAACAGCATGGGCCATAACTGGAGCAGCTTCACTGTAAAGGGACATCTGTAACCGAATTGCACTAGCACAAAAGATCCTGACAGGTTAGCGGGAAAAACAGGACCGCTATGTCTGACATGAAGGCGACGTACAATGGAGGCAGGGTCTCATAATCCAAAACTGCAAAGATGGGGAAAACTACTCTCACACCTCAGTATTACCTGTGTGGAGAGAGATGTTGAAGTAGACACAAATAGCACAATAAAATAAGAGGGCATGGATTAGGCCAGAGACCAACGTGTGCGGTGAGATGATTGTTCAGTGCATTTGTAAAGTAACTTAGTGAAGGTGTGGAATTCTGGTCCCTCCTATCTATCGTGCACATGTCACTTTCCAGCAGTAGCGAGGGTGGTTCCTCAGGGTGGGAGTTGTAGGTTTGGGTTTCAATTATAAGCTAGGCTATTTGGACAGGGACAAATGAATCCCTATTCCATGTTCATGATTAGAGATGTCCGATAATATCGGCCCACCGATATTATCGGCCCGATATTAGCATAAAAATGAAATATCGGTATTGAGTTCTTTTGTTTTAAAACCGATAAAATAAAAACCGATAAAAGTGAAATAATGCTTGCGTTACACCGAAATAGTCCCTATGCGCTCCTGAAGCGGTTACCGGCGCACATATCGGTATCACCTGTTATCGGTATCGGTAATTTGAAAGTTGGACAATATCGGCATATCGGATATTGGCAAAAAAGCCAATATCGGACATCCCTATTCATGATGTATTGCCTCAGGGCTTGAGGTAAAAGACACAAGTACTACTTGAGGACAGGTGTATGGCACTATGCATTTCTTAATTTGAAGAACATTTTTTGACACCTTCTCCATAGTTACAGAGACATCACATTTGCAAAAGATAAATATGAAAATCCGAACTGAGGAGTCAGAACAAAAAAAAGAAAAAAGAAAGGGAACTATAACTCTGACGACGAAGCTTGAAAGCGACAAAGGCAGGCTGCTCCCGCTACAGTCATCAGTCATCAGAATGATGATTCCATACCATGGCAAATGTTTAACAGATACGCGATGGACAAAATTCACCGTTGGGAGTGAGGGATGGGCAGGAACCCATTCTAATGGTCAAAGACATGGTCTAATGTAATGCTTTACCTTCCCTCAGCCTACAAATCCTAAAAAAGCCGCTCCCTATGCTTCAGATGTAATATTCATTATGCTTTCTTGGAAATAAAGATCGAGCCAAAGTAGCATAAATTGTTGCTCTGTCAGTGAATTTTTTTCACCAGACTACTGCTGAACCACATCCCTTTCCATCCGGATAACAATCTCCATCTATAATTCAGAGCAGACATGCACTTTCCTTGTTCCTCAGAAGTCCATTCTTGTCATGTTTCAGTAGCATTTACAATAACAGCTGGGATACATATCTGTCACTAATCCTTCAGATAAAAGGGACTTGAGATTGCATTTTTCTTGACACTACTTCTGTACAAGAAAGCAGGTGTGCCAGTGACAAAGAATTTTAGTGTAGCCTTTCAATATGTCTGCAGTGGTCTACCTGTGATGTACCTACCGTGGTCAGAAGGCTCAGCCGATACAAGCTGTGTTTCTGAAAAATATTACTGGTGAACAACACTTTGTCTAGAGGACAATTCAGATTTATTCACTTTGGTACTTGAAGGTTTCGTCAGAAATAGGAGGGCAAATATATACGGTATGCATGTGTTGCAGTAACTTGATCTAAGTTATGACTACAAGGAAACGTTGGACAAGCAACAAAATTTCTTTTGCTGATTCCACCATGCTCATTCACCCATGTGTGAAAGTAAACTGGAATTCCTCCAAAGCAAATGCTTCACTCTGTCAGACTGTGTGTTCACACTATTTACTAGCTTCACATGCAAGGTATAAACCAATGATGACTGATGAATGCGATCATCAGAGTGCAGGGATATTGCTGCAGAGTCATTCTGCTTGACAACTGCAAAATCTCAAACAAAAATGAGGCCTCGGGGCAGGTAAAGGCATTTCTGCTAATATTTTCATGTCATTATAAAAACTGATCTGGTTTTAAGTTGTTTCATCAGTTGCATACTATAATTCTATTGCTTTTTCTCCTTCTATTGCTTCTTTACAGATTGCCAGAGTGTAACTTAGCAATGTTTGGCTATGTTCACAAATTTCAGATGCCATGAAAGTAAGTTCCAGGTGATGTCCCTGCCTCATGTATAAGATGAAGATTATTTGGTCAACACTTTCTGGGGACTTTCTGCAACTTCACCCTCTCCCTACAGTATTTTGGTGGCACTCTCTGACATTCTCACTTATTCCTGGCATGATAACAGCAAAGCCAGTCCCATGTTTTATCCACTGATCACATCAATAATGTGGCAAGCTGGCAAGAAATTTCAGTGCAACAATCATAAGATAAGAATCTCAGAAAGTGGGACTCAGATTCATTGTGCAAGAACTTCATGTGACAAACAAAACAAAAACTTCCACCAGCCCACTTATGCTCACCACAATATATTGTACCAGAGATACTCCATCGGTATTGGTACTTACCAACATCCTATCCAAAACAAAATTACTTACCTATACTCTTAATTTGAGATCTGTTTGAAATAATTCATCCAAGACCCGCATGCACAAAAGTGGTTGATGAATACATTCACAAACATGACATGACCAAATAAACAGGTTTATCCACACTGCAGTTGCCAAAATGATGCATTGTAAACTATGTTAACGTGCAACACATTCTAGTTGGGCAGTGTGTGTGTGTGTGTGTGTGTGGGTGTGTGTGTGTGTGTGTGTGCGCGTCAGAGCCTCGGAGGCCTGAGTGGGTCAGCGGTTGTCATTACACGAAAGCCGCTGTCGGAGATTAGAGCTCGAGGTTTGAGATGCAAATTACCATCGTCTCCCCAGTGGTTCACTTAATTAACGTTGCTCCAAAGCAAACGGCAGACAGCAGCGCGTGCTCACAGCAAACACACACGCTCCACGATGGACACACTCAGTCACTGCAAAGCCACGCCAATGGGCCCGTCGTGTACACCCCGGCCAAGTTAGTGTCAAAATTCGTAAAGACAAGTGTACAGCAGG
>OMPJ01010854.1:3393-17898 GCA_900312935.1 Carapus acus
AGGAACTCACCAGTCTGACCCCGGCAGAGACCCCTGACTTTGAGATCATTTTTACTGGTTCCAGCTCATCTACCTCTCCAACTTATTCTGGCTCCTGCCTTCAGGGGACGCCACCACTGTTCTCCTCCACCTACCTCCGTCCTTCCAATCGTCCTCTGACACACCCATGAACCTTCTATGTGGTCTTCATCTTTTCCTCTTACCTGTCGAGACAATTTTTGATCATTGTCAGAAACTAGGGGAATGAAATAAATGTTCCTCTGTACTTCTCTGTTTGGAAAGAAATGTTTGCATTGCGAAGCCCCGGCATATGTTGCATATGCACTTCTGTACTCAAGTACTTCAATAGTACTATGACACACTGCACAGTGAGATGTACTGGCTTCACTCATAAGCACTTAAGCTGCATAAAATCCCAAAACACCCGTCAGATGAACGTAGTCGGATAAATGTTTCAACTGACTTTTACCGCATACTCCTGCTCTTGCCGAGTACCTACCTCTCTGCGAGTCCCTTTGGTGGTAACATTTACTCCTTCGCTGAAAGATTCCTCTCTGTTTTGTTCCTCCACTTGTAGTGCGGCGCTGAGGCCTCTCATCCAGCCTCGATATCAGAAGCCTGCCGGTCGGCGTTTTACGAGGACAGCGATGAAGATAAAATGCCAGGACGCGGGTTCACAACCTTCCAGAGCATTTCAGACAAACTGGATCTCCATTTACGAGCCGCAAAAAAAGCCAAACGTCTCCGCTCGCCTCGTTTGTCTCCGTGCCCCGGACCGCCGAATAAACCGGGCAGTTTGACCGCCTGGAAATTAATCATCTTATTTTTATAATATCTCTCTGTTTGGTTGCCGTGCCTGCGGCTGCCTCTCCAGTTGAGCTGGCTGATGTGTTTGCTGGTTGAGTCCCTCAGGCTCTCGCCCCGGCCTCTCTATAAATAAGTCGGTGGTCTCTGCTCAGCAGCGCACACACTCGCAGTGTGTGCGCTCTCTGCACCGCAAAGACAAGAAATGGAGCGCTGAAGAACGCTGGGGGAACCCAAGAGGAGCATCTATTAGATAGCACACACACACACACGTATACACGGATGCACACACCGCCCATTGCTTCTTGCGTGTGTGTGTGGATACAGTCTAGGAATGCCATGGACATCCACTGCATTTTTCTGCTTTGCGCATCTAAATCCACTCTGGCTATTAATCCTTCTGTCTGGTGACTTGCGTGATACTCTCAGTGTGCTCAGCAGTGCTGCAGAGAGTGACGTTGGAGACCGATAAGTGGATTACAAGGGCCGGCAAGTAGGGCTGCGAAACGAGACAGGAGTGTGTGATGAATGTCGGGAGCGTGTTAGGATCTGGTCCTCAGACTACCGTGCAGACCAGAACTACTAAGACCCAGAACACGCAAACACACGCAGACACACACACATGCACATGCACTCATTCACACACACGCATGCGACACATATTCCTACACAACCTGCTTCTCTAATTGTGCAGAAATCAAACGCACTCCGGCGCAGACATGCAAAGTGTATGTCCAATTAGAGGCACATACGTGTGTGTTGGTTGTGTCCACAGACACGCTCACAGGCGTGTGGAGGCCCCTCTGATTGAGAGATCAGTGGATTCCAGCGGGCAAAGTTCATCCAAACCACGGTCACTGCCTCTCAGCTGGTTCTAACGGACACGACCTGAAAGAGAGGGAGTAGCCAGAGTCAGATGCTAATCAGAGCTGGCAGGATTTATCTCGTGCAGAGGCGGAGACGGAGTGTGTTTGGGTGCAGCGCAGGACAAATCAGGCCTTTGTCAGCGATAAACTGAGGTAACCTTCATCGGCGTGTTCCTGGAGGAGCCAATAACTCGTCTTCCATCATGTTACCGTTCTGTCAGCAGCCTCCACCTCAAACGGCGCTGATGATATTAGAATGTAAAATAATACACTCGGCTGCCTGACCTCGCGACCCGCATCAACCCAGGCAGAAATCCATTACACATCCATTACTTATTATCTCTTTTCAATCTGCAAGCGCGTGTGTATTTGTGTGTGTGTGTTGCTGCTCTTGTCGGTGATGTTTACGCCTCAGAGGCTGTATTAACCAGCCGGCGTCAGAGTCGTTGCACGGAAAACGCCAGTTTCATCTCTGAGTTTGCGGTCAAAGAGGTCGAATCGATGTTTTTTATTTTTCTGTTTCGTTGTCTCTGACGAAAAACTCAACAATCGTGCTGTCAATCGCAGAAAACATAAAAAAAAAAAAAAAAAAGGCTGAGACTTTGCTTTCCACATTCTGATTGTGGACAGAAAGCTGTGTCGGTTGAAGAGGATGGGTTCCGTCTTAAACGACACCAGCCAATCAGATGGCGGCGCTCACAGCTGCTCGCCGTCGTTATTCTTCCATATTTATGACGAGCCGGATCTAAACTGGGCCGGGTCCATAAACGGCAGCGGGAAGACGGATGTGTGTGTCAGCCTTTACAGGTTCTCTGAAGTGCCCTCAGACGGGTTGGCAGATGCTGGCAGTCGTAAACTTCACACACACACACACACGCGCAAACAAACAAACACACACATACCTACGTCACACGCTCTTCGCACCGCTGCCACCGATGTTTAGCTAATGAACACAAGGCATTTAATCCGGTCTGAGGGGAGAGCAGCAAGAGCAGAGGTGGCTGTGGATTTACTTTAATTAACCGCAAATGTCTTCATCACACACTCCCACCCGCACCCTCTCCTCCCCTCGCACCCCCTCCCACACACACACACACACACACGCAGTTTGGATGACACGGGACCCCCTGCTGGAACCATCCTCGTCACCCCACGGCTACAAACCCTGGATCTTAACCACGTCTCTGCCTCTTAATCCCAGGAAGAACGGGTCAGAGGACGAGCGTGGGACCAGGAGACATTCACCGCACATGAAAGTGTTCCTCTCATTTCAGGGCGTGGACTTTGGACTCAGGTGGGGATGACGATGCGGGGCCAAACAAAGTCAGAGCTGATTTTACAGATGTGATTATCGTAATAGTGGAACAAAATCGCTGAGGAAAACAAAAAAGTGGAACAATATCAGAGAAAGGTTACAAATGAGACTGGATCACTCTTAACTTATCTTATTTCTGCAAATCTTATTTACATGATGTGAAAAACAGATTAGATGCCATGTTGATGTCACCTCATCTATCTTATCTTATCTTACGTCATGTCATCTCACCTTATCTGTGATTCCTTTCTTTTTTGAGAACAGCCCCGATTCCTACTCGATTCCTACTCGATTCCTACTTGAACTCGACATCCTCAGTGTTTCCAATAGATGTATGGAGATTCATCTCACACACATCCGGATCCCACTGACAAGCACGCAGACACACGCTCACACATGCAGTCGTGCCAATGATGGATTGAACCAGCAACCTTTCGCCGCCGCCTGCGCCACGGCCGCCCTACTTCTGATTTACTCCAAGCAGCACATTTTACTGCCAGCAATTACTTGATTAGAAGCTGAAGTACTGTGTTTCTGTCGACGCTGCAGTTATTTGACCTGTTCAACATTTTTAACGCCGCCGATCAGTGTCACGCAGGAAAAAGAGTGTGTCAAAACACCCACTCGCCATTTGTGAGCTAGCACAAGTGGAGCACTTAAACGCAGTGTTAAACGCTGCGCGGTGGTGTCAAGAGGATGTTCACTTACAAAATGATAGATCGTCCTCACCGGAGCTCTTAAAAAGCGGATGCGAGTGTATTCAAACACTAATCAACCTCACTGTTGAGTGTTTCCTTTTACTTTCGAGTGTTTACCGCACTCGGTCGTCCTTCGTTGGCCCTGGTTGCCATTAATGTTTTCGATGTGGGCGAAATTGTTGAAATTTTGGTAAAATGGTGCTTGTGCCTGAGCCTGCTCCGCTGCCGTCGTGATTCGTGTTTTGTTTCAGGATGTTTATAAACTTCCCACGCAAAATGAAACTTTTACAGCTGGTTTTACTCCGGTTCTCTAGCTTCACAGTCACAGGTGTGTGTCGCAGGATGTCTTTGTTTGGGGAGTGAGTGAGGCCTCTGGTCAGCAACAAGGTTGATTTTTTTTTTTTAGCATTGAACATTACTTGTGAGGACAATACATTTGTAACGCCTTCCTGCATCCCGCTGAGCACCTCCGTGATTCCCCAGGAAATTGGAACAATACTGGGTAAAACAAGAATTGATCTTCCAATAAACGTCGTCGCCCTAGGTCCTGCTGGAGAGCCGGAGATATTAATTACCGGTCTGAAAGGTTTGTAGATGAGAAGGAGGTGGCAGAAAGAATGTTGCACACTCAAACGCTCACACAACACAGAGCAGAGTGGATATCGGCCACAGAGTGGATATGTAGCACGGACAGCTTTGAGCTGTCCGTGCTAAAGGCCACAGCTCACAGCTCGCAGGACGGGAGAATAGATAGGCCAGGAAATAGTACAAAGGAGGAGGAAAGGTCTAAGAACAGACACACACGCTTGAGCAGAGAGGAAATTTGGAAAATTCAAAGGACCATCCAAAGGTGCAAGGGTCCAACATTCTGTCCAAGAAACACAGGAAATACCGTCTATACAGTGACACTAACCAAGGGAAACCGAGAAGGTGGCTTACAAGTTGAAGCAAAGGTAGATATAATCCCAGAATGCAGTGCAATCCAAAATTAATCTGGCTATAAACCTGATGGACTCAGCAGGCCTCGCTGATAGATAAGAGGAAGATGTACTTGCCGTACTGGCACTGAAGGCCAGGATTGGCCCACGTGGGGTGCCCGTCGTCTTCCTGTCCCGACACGATGCAGCAGAATGGATGTTTCGGTGCACCCCAAACACACGCACACACACACATGCGCGCACACACACACTCCCTGCCCGCGTCCCTGTCTGAGCAGGCAGGTCAAGGGATGGAGTCTGGCCTGAGAATTGATTTCCTCCCAGCGTGACAGAAAAACTCCCAGTAACAGACCATCACACAGATGCGGACGCCTGAGGCAAACCTTTCCTCCTGACCCCCGGACCCTCGCACCGCAAAACTAGGCCACAACTTCCTCCGCTGCCGCAGATCCATCAGATATGACAGAGTGAGGGCAACGCTGAGCCTCCTTATCACCCCTACCCTCCTCCAGCCCGTAGGCAGTCTGTGTAGGTGTCTTACACGTGAGGCATCCTCACGTTGTTTCAGTCTTTCTGGATGATTCTTAGTCTGAACAAGGAGGGAAAAAAACACCAGGAGAGAGGAATTTCAAAAGAGAAGCCGAGGTAAACACGCTTAATGTTGAATGCGAATCTTAGAAGGGAATACGACGGAATGCACTCTGGTTCCTTTTTAAACGTGACAGACCTGGAGGAGAAATCAGGGTCACCTTCAAGCGTTCACGCGCTCCCTGCAGGAGCAAACATCGATCTGCCTGAACACGAGGAGCAGTGGGTATTAGTGCCTTGCTCAACTGTGCTTCAGGGCTCTCTAGAACTACCGTAAATACGAACTACAGAGTGCACCCGCATGTAAGCGGCACCAGCTAAATTTAAAAAGAAAATAATCTTTGTTCTTATATAAACTGCACCTAAATATAAGACACAGGAGATCACAGAAAGATGGTACACAGAAGATTTTTTTGGAGCATAGTTTCAATCTAAGACATCTTTTTTTGGAAACGGTGCCTGAAATTTGGCAGTACAGTATCGATACAACACCAACATAACAGTTACATCACGCTGTCTTGAAAAAATGTTCTAAAGCTCTGGCCATCTGCTTTTATTTCCTCTGAAAGCCTTGTCATCTCTCTACATTGGCCAACATCTCACCAATGATTCATTGACGCTATACTTAGGCACAGTCGCTTAGTTTCCGTCTTTGATGGCCAGGTAGATTGCCTTTACCTTAAAAGCTGCATCATATGCATGTGTTAGTTTGTTGTCCATGATAACTACTGCCAGTGTCTTCAGTGCATAGTCTTTCTGCACATGTCTGTCTTACTTTTGCACCTCCCGTTTAACTGCGCCCTTGATGCCATTAACCAATAAAAGTCCGCACAAGCTACACCATTGTATGAGCCGCAGGGTTGACATTGTGAAGAAGAAGTTGAGGCCTGTAGTCAGCAATTTCTGGTATTCCACATCTGCTTCTGTTCCAGTAGTCATGCGTTAATTTGGACTCTTAATCTGCCATTATTTGTTATCAGTCCACAGATGAAAAAGAGTGTGTGCTAGTCCAAAGCTTGGATTCTAGTCAAGGACAAGTCTGAACGGTCTCAGACGTGAGGGTCGCTGGCCCAGACGTTTCTTCCACACATAAGCTGAACGCAGCTTTGTTGTGTTAAGACTAAGGAACATCCAGCAGACGAGAACCTTATGACCCAGCAATGTCCAGAGCCGCTCAATGATTTATGGACCAACAGCAACTTCTCACACAGTGTTGGTAGGCATTGCAGCGAGTGGTGAAGCGGCTCTGCTCAAAACTGCATCTGGATCTTGGTGCGTGGCTTTGCAGTGATATTCTATCACAGTTGAACACAACCTCTACAACATTTCCACCCTACTCCACATCACCCCAACCCCATTGCCCCATAAAAAAACAATCGGTCCTTCATTTGTAGTCACACCTCTGATTTGGTTGAAGCAGTTTTATTGCCTGTGGAATTTGACAGCTGAAATGAATGTTTCTCCCATGATTCTTACTCTTTACACAGTAACAGTGAGCATGACACTTTTCTTCAGTGGCACAAAAAAAGCGTTCTCCCTTTTTCTGGTCAGAGTAACAGCCACATTTACATCTTAGAGGTTACATCATGAGGTTTGACACTGAGGCCTTGATTTTCAGCTTCATCTCTGCATGTGAAGATAAAATGAAAGAGGTCCAATAATTGACCCTGGTGGGACGCCACAGATTGCATGCTGCGTGTTACAAACCAAAGATAATCTCAGGTTTATGTATTCTTTCTTTCCACCTTTTTTCTCCCCTCTTTCCATCCGTAAAGCCCTCCTTCTCCTCTTTCCCTCATTTCATTTCTCAGGATGTCTGCTGAGCCACAGTAAATGATTCATGTTCATTTTTAATTTTTTTGCAAGAATGACGCAATCACTCTCTCTGCTGTAAGATATTTGAGACCTACATTCTTTCCTGTTTACATTCAATTTCATTTCAAGCGCCTTCTCTCTCCATCCTGCAGATGATTGGAGAAATTTCCCAGCTGCTAATTCAATGCTGTCTGGCAGAGAAAAAGGAAAAAATGCAGCCACAACGAATGAATTTATTCACGCAGAGTTTGAGCGGGAATGGCACCAAACTCTGCAGCGCACACTGAATAATTGAAAGTGAGGTTTAGGCTTCTTTGAAAGCCCTGATAGCAAGGCGCCGAGTTGGTGCGCTCTTCCTCTTCCTCACAGCATTGTGTGGGGGATATCCGGAGGAAGACGGGTGAGCGTCTGAGCTACGGAGGAGATCACAGTTTGTAGGTTATTCTGTGAAGTACAGGAAGGCGGCGGAGTGAAGCTTCGCATCAATCCGCACTCCTCATTTCTCCATCACTGCCGGCAGCATACACACACACACACACACACACACTGACTCACTGCCTTATTGACTGCGTCAGTTCAATCTGCTGCAGCCCAAAAGTCCTGCGATCCAAACCTCGGCGAGGTGTCGAGCTTTCTCTGGAAACCACGTCCTCAGTTTGGTTGGAGGTCTATTTTGGAACCGCCGCCACGCTTCAACGTGCAATCGATCTGTGACTACGCTCCGCTGCGTCACCGCTGTGGCTGAAAGAGACGAGATGGGACATTTTCTTTACTGTCTCCTAAAAATGATGCTTTGGATGGATTTACGCGTACCCTGGCAGTGTAATCGATCCTACTCCTCCTCCTCCTGAACCTTCTGAGCTTTCTGCCACTGACATTCTGTGCCACACGCAGAGCCGAACGCAAAAATACGTGTGAAGGATGCACAGCGGCGGCAGCACCATTTCTTTGTCACGGTGTTGATCTGCAATTATCCCTTTAAGATCATGGCCACGTTGCCCCTGTCTCACTTTACGCTGGCGATGTGAGCATTGAACGGGTGCCAGTAATAGACTGTTTATGGTCTCCGTCTTCTTGGAACGAAAAGTAAGAAGTAAAGAGGCCAACGGTTGGTGAAATAAAAAAAAAACGCCTGGTTTTCTCACTCACGTGTCCTTGTTGGTGTTTTGACACGGCAGCCGATGGCAGCTCATGTGTTCGTCGTGCTGACAAGACACCACGGTGCGCAGCGGCACTTAATGTGTCTGCAAATGGACGTCACGGGAACAGAAGCGAAGGTGGTTGGCACTGAAGCGAGCAGAGGTTGGCGGCGGGAGGGCTGAAGGGGGGGCGCTGAGTTCCACAGCGGAGCAGCAATCAGGCTGATTTGTGTGATGGAGGGCTCGCCGTAAATGTTGATGGCTCATTTGCTGGTTGATGGATAATTGTAGCTATTAACAACACGACTCCGGCCTCACCTTTATGATAGGATTCTTCGTCGCTGTGTTAATGGCGTCTTCCTGCCCGTGTCCTTGCATACGTTATTAGACACCCCGTCCCGACGCCGCGCGTAACGACTTCGGCTGACGGCGTCGGCTTCCGGCAGGACTATACGTCTTTTTAAAGGCCCGTTTACACTACAAGCTCCCACACGCAACAACCGTTAATGGTCTTAATAATTCAGAGCGAACACCGCGGGGACGCCTCTGCGTGACGGCGTCCAGCGATGGCGGCCGATGGCCACGGTGTCAACAAGCTCATCTGCAATGAGGAGCTCATGCGGACAGTGACATCTGAGTGATGAGCAAACAAAGCTGTTTGTTTTTTGGCTTGATTTGACTTGGGTGACCTGACTGGTTATTGTTGGCTTGCCGCAGGCTACAACACACACACACACATTCATGCTCACATGTCTGAAAGGTCAGACGCAAAAAAAGTAGTGAAATAAAACTGGTTGAACTTTCTGCAATGAAATAAAATCGAATGAGGAATCCCATCGTAATTCGATGTTGAATTGCTCCTCGCAACTTCTTTCAATCTGGACACGATTTCCTGTCGCCTCAAACTTTCTAAGGCCCACGTCCTTGTCAGACCTTCAACCTGTTTACGTTTCGGAGTGGCTACAACCCTGACGGCCTTTGAACAGACGGGAGACAAACAATCTAAATTCCAAACAGACCTCGAACTCCTGCAGAATCTAAAGAATGAACCGTCAGGACGGCGGACGGACCCAATCTCGTCTCCGTATACATCCTGTTGAGCCACGAGTCCTCCACTGCATTCAGCTCAAGGACGAGGCGGATGTAAACCGCCATCATGTTGGCCCGCTTATGTGCTTTTTCTGCTCAGTTGTTTGCACCTATTGTTGAAGAAGCCTTTTCACAGCAAACGACGAGGAGTGGTGAGGAGAGGAGAGGACGAAGAGGAAGAAGTAAAAGTAGAAGGGGAAAGCAAAGCCAAGCCGGGAGAGCCTGGCGAGCTACACCTCCATGCTTCCTTTGGTTCCCGCAGGCATCAGAATTAATTAATACGGTTTACCTTACTGTGCTTTGAAGCTTAAACTATGTGCTATGCTTCCACCTCGCCGATCAGCCGGCACACACACACACGCACGCTCGCACACACACACACACACCCAGGGGACACTCGGTCACACAGATCTCTCGGTGTTACGTAAATATGTTCCATAATGAATATTCTAATGTTCACGCCTTTGTTTTATGTTCTGTGGGGAGTGGGACTGGGAGTGGGGAGGGGGATCAGAATTCCCGCCTTTTCAAAGAGTCGGAACGTGGATAATTAGCTGCGACCCCTTTGTTACACACTCATTACAATAAATTCTTCCAGCCCATTATTTGCATAACATGTTAGGATTATTTCAAACCTATACGAGGAATCAAATTCATATGGCGGCTTTTTAATCACTGTCCCTGAGCAGGAAACTAAGTTGGTTATTCATCTTTATTTCTGTGTTGGTTTGTGTGTGTGTGTGTGTTTGGACACTCGTGGGCTGTGACTGCTCCAACGGTCTTTCCCCTTAATCCCACAGCATCTTCCTCCCTCCCCAAACTCTTCATCTGAGAAACAATAACAAATGAGGCGAGCGTGACGGGCAGAAAGGCTCCGGAGCCCACGAGGGCGGGACTCGGGAGACACCGCGTTAAATGCAAGAACATTGAGGGGGAAAAGAAAACCAATCTGTTTGGCGTCTAATGAAGGAAAAATGGGACCAAAATGGTGACCGTGTTTTTCTTTTTTTTCAAAACAAAGGATCTGGCTCTCGAACCCTGACAAGGAGCTCAGACATCCAGACTTAAGGAGGTTGTTGGTTCAATTCCAAGCACCCACTAGAGCTACACTGAAGTGTCTGTGAGACCCCGGATTGTCCCTCAGATATCCGGGCTCCTCTGTGAGCTGCCCTGTGCTCCAGATTGTTACCGATCCGTCCAAAATTTGAGACGACGCTCCTGCAAGAGTGTGTGTGACTGCACAAGCTGCTGCGTTCGGGGTGTGATGGTAAGAACGGTCGGGGAATCCTTCGAGGGCGTAATCTTACTCGCTCTGCAGGTTGGCAGGGCCCCTCAAAGAACATCCCTGATCGGGTTGCACACCAAGCCATTACGACTGCGCTGCTCTCGGGTTTATATTGACGGGCGGAGCGCAAGGAGTCGAATTTCTGGCAGTTATGACAGACTTAAACTCAGTGCCTGGCTGAGCCAAGTAATCAAAGGTGTCGGGGTCACAGAAGGTTCAAGAGTACAGCGGCCAGAACGTGAGCCTAGAACGTGTGGACACTGGATGGTGCCAGAGAGAGCTACAGCAAGGAGGGCAGCTACTGTCCTTGCTAAGGCCAAGATCTACTTCCTGTTGTGTTCCTCGGTTGTATTGATTTTCGTCTGATGCTTCACGGGGCAAGTGGCATTCGTAACCGACATGACTTGGTTCTGCGTCTCCGACTACAGACCCCAGGTGACTATGCTGCTCGCTTCCACCAATGTTCTGCCACGGGGAGGCGGGAATCATCCACACAGCTTCTTTCCCTGGATCAAGCGATCCTCACAGGTGCCGGATGAGAAATGGTGGCGTTCTAGAAGCCAACATCTTCCCCAGCACCGGCATGACGCATGATATCACGGCCGCTCACAGACTGGAAATATAGGTCAGGGCACAAAGGTCGCTCCCTCCCTCGCTACCTCGCTCTCTCGCTCGCCCCTCCCCTCTGCTTTTGACCCACTACAGCCTCACCAACGCAGATCCCACAACAAATTATTATTAGTTTAATGAAAATAAACAATAAGGGTAATGATTCTTTTTTTCTCTCTTTTCTTATTGTTCTTTTCGTTTTAATTTCTTTTGCCTTCATATCAGACTTGTTCCATCTCTCCCTGCGGGACATTTAATGCTTTGATTGTGTTCTATTTGTTCAATTTCATGCCGTTTCTGGTCTCATTCTTATCAGGTTTAACTCTCTTCATGTCTCCCTGTTGTGCAATGAAATGCGTCAAATAAAGTTTATGATAATTATTACTGATGTAAATGAACTTTGAAATTGTGGGGGCATTATTATTTTTTTTACTACTTCCTCTGTTATTATTGCTCACTGCAGTACATTTCTGAGCTCAAATATGATGTGCTTGGCATGGATTGCAATTCCCTGCTTTAAAATTAAAAATAAATGATAGATTTGTCGTGGAAGACCGACTCACTGAGAGATTTGTCCACTCATATATGCCGTTTCTGTTCTACTTTTGCAATTTCACAATTTCTTTTTCAAATGATATCAACGGGCACATTTTTTAATTCAAACTTGTGTTTTGCCATGGGTTTTTTTCCCCTTGCTTTTTCTAAAGGGCAAATCCTGCTTGTACCAAAGTATTTCTCGCACTTCATTTCTCGCACTTTATCCGCCGGTGAAATAAATTGCACCGAGCACCGGGCGCAGCTCGAACCCCCCGAAGCTATAACTTCCTCCACGATCAATGCGCTAAAGCATCAAAATCAATCAATGCGGCCGTGTTTCGGATGAATGCAGACATAAAACATAATGAAACACGCCACGGCGCGGCAGTAAAAACATTTTTCCTGCGTTTCATAGACGTTTGTTCGGTTTTAGATCAATGATCAGCATCAAGGAGGCAATTACATTTGTGAAGCATTCCTCCCAATCAATGGCTGCTGCTGATTCGATACAAATTGAAAGGCTGTTGTTTATCTTCTCGTCAGACGCGACGTGAGCCACGCGCTCGCCAGCCACTTCTCAGCCGCTCTCCAAATCTTCCTCGACTGTCGCTGGCATCGCTCGCTGCCATTTCCTTTCATTCCTAGCTGAAGCACACTCTTTATTGCCTGACGGCGTATTGACGTTTCGCCACGGCTCTTATTGTACATATTAATTCTGCGCCGGATGAATAGCAGCCTCTCCTGACGCCGTGACTTTACCTTTCACGCTGCGGACGTCCCAAGGACTCGTGCATGAGCCGAACACCAGTTATATCACAGCTCGGCAGAGTGAAATCTCGATTTAATTGCCTTTATGTGCTCTGTTCCGTATGTGTAACGTTCAGGTCGGGATTCAAGATTCAAGAGTTTTATAGGTCTCGTGGTCATTGGATGTGCAGTGAAATGAAAACCTTGGCGCTCCGCAGTTCTGATAGTTTGCAGGTAATATATAGGATTCAGGTTGGATTACCGCACTGCTCTGGATTCTGCTTTAATCAACATCTATCTATCTATCTATCTATCTATCTATCTATCTATCTATCTATCTATCTATCTATCTATCTATCTATCTCAGGGGTCGGCACCCGTGGCCCTGGAGCCTACTGTGGCTCATTAGCGCCGCCCTAGTGGCTCCCTGGAACATTTTCAAAAAGGTATGAAAATGGAATGAGATGGGGGGAAATTTTTTTTTTTGTTATAATATGGTTTTTCTGGTAGAGAAATATGACACAAATATTCTTGACATTTTCCAATGCTGTGAAAATATGTACAATTAATATCATATTCATTAATAAGGCTTGCATAAGGCTTTAATTATTTTTACGCTCCAGACAGATTTGTTTTATGCTTTATTGGTCCAATATGCCTCTTTCAACATTTTGAGTTGTTGACCCCTGATCTATCTATCTACCTATCTATCCTATCTATCCTATCTATCTCTATCTATCTATCTATCTATCTTGCCTGCCTACCCACCTACCTACCTATCCTTCTATCCACCCATCCTTCCATCCATCATCCTATTGACCTTTAAGGAATAACACTGATATCCGTAGGTACTCCTGAAATACTTGGACGAGGTTTGAAGTCAACCACGTCATTGCAGGGGTCGTGGCGACTGGGTAAATCCGATAGGTAAACGAGTCGACTTTGTTTACCCACAAACTGGCACAGCAGAGGAAGAAAGATGTGCGATATGCTCACAAATGCCAGGCGAGACTCATCAACGCCATGCGCCTGGCCAACACACAGCTGATTTGGGTTGTCGATGTTTCAACGGCGTTGCCTCTTTTCCCCCAGGCGGTCCAGCAGACACATTCGATCAACTCCAGCATCAAACCTGAGCTAACTGATTGGTTTTCATATAAACTCTGAGTGGAACGACGGTGATGGCAAACTGTTACCCACAGATTTTCATCTCCTGCCGCCGGTGGCAGAATTTTTGCTGCTTTCACATCATTAATTTGCTTCTCAAGCGATAAAACAAAATAAACGCGCTGGCTGGCTCTCAGGCAGCACATTCGCACTCTAGCCCGGAACTTCGCCTCTGCTCCTATCAGGGTTATGAATTCATTTCTTCCAGCCGCCAAGCACAACAACAACGATAACATTGCTGGATTGGACATTAATCACCGTCTCAGTGTTTACTCTGTAACAGACCCCCGAATGTGGGGGCGGAAATTGATCAATTTAGGCTCATAAACGCCGCAATCAGAGTCTGGGAGACGTGACGCAACAGGTCGGAGAGGACGGCAACTTCCTCTACATTTAGACGCCCAAACGTCATACTCCTGAGTATTACCTTTTGTGACATACAAAATGTTTGTACATTTATTTTGAATTCATTTTCAATCTGTGAGTGTCGCTATCTTTATACTGGCGTTGGCATGAAGTGCAGGGGTTGCTTCAGGTGCACACACACACACAGACACACAAAGATTATGGTGATGTCTGGGGAGGCACAGTGGAGGTGTAAGTCCTCATTGCCGTCTAAAGCTGTGGGAGAAAGGAGGCTGTTTGTGTTCTAAGTGGCTCTAACTGAAGCCTTTCCCTCCATTAGCTGCTGCAGGTTGCACACACGGGTCATTTATCATGCACACACACTCTCACACACACACACGTAGAACCCTGTCGCGTCCTGCGTTAAATTAGCCCACGCTGACTAATAGCAGAGAGGCAGACAAAACATTCCCCCTGTTCCTACATCTACAAGGAGACGCGCACGTAATGATCTGAAAACTCTTTTCTTTTCTTTTTCTTTTCTTGGAAAGGTACACCTACAG
>OMPJ01010857.1:0-11560 GCA_900312935.1 Carapus acus
ACAATTAAACCACTTGCGCGGATAGGAAGGAGATGACGGAAGTGGCGTTGTACTTCCTAACAAGATAGGTCTCAGTCTAAAGGTAGGGACAAGGCGCTCGGTTGACATGCTAATCAGGGTGCAGAGACATCTCACAGCAGGGGGGAGGGTACAGTGTGTACAATGAGTACACAGTTCAGAGTCTCAACCATGGTGTGACGGCGGACACGAGCACTTCGAGAACCACTTGACACATTTATTTCTATTTTTAAATCTTCGTGCACATAATGACCCCAACATAAGTCAACGCTATGCAGCAGAAACGGACCCTAATTATTATAATTAGTGTGGATAAAACGTGTCTATTTACTGTTTCGTACATTTCCTTGACCCTTATGCTGAGCCTCAATTAAATTCTAAAACCACCCATTTTCTGCCATTTCAGCCTTAAGCACCTCGTAGACAGATGCAGAAGTCAATAGGTTCTGCCAACGCTTGATGAGCGTCTGCTGGCAGGCAGCTGTGGACGCGGCGAATCTGGGCGCGCTCAGAAAAGTCTCACTGGCGTTTTTCAAGGACGTGGTGACAGATGAGGACTGAGAGTCAGGGGCGTATGTAATGTATTCACAGTACTGTATATACGCCTGGAGAACGGAGCATGAAGGGAGAGAGGCATTAAGCACACATAGAGAAGGCGAGAAGGATGTTTGGAATTTAGACCGCCTGCTCGCGGATGATTGATCACACCCAGACGCCCAATAAATGTTTACAGTGGTCGCTGAGTGTCTGGGATTGGATTCGTGGGCTGCTTCTCGCACGTTGTTGTGGACACGTATTTTCTCCTCCCATGTGATCGTACCTCTTTGCATCACTTGAGTAAATTCATTACCACAAATGAACCCATCACATTAAGTGAATCGGCTATTTCACTCAGGCATTTGCAAGTTGCTTTCTTACTTCATAATGGAATCATTGTTGGTATTTGCCACCACAAAACCCCATATCTGACAATTTTACAATGATATTTAGAAAATGGCAATTGAATATCAAACAGCGAGAATTGTATTTGCAAAACATCGCAAAATTAGAGGGTTCATGGCTGGTGAGGCACAGATTTCTTCCCAATCTGTCAGGATCTCCGCCCAAGGAGACTGTTGGCTGTCCACCCCAGCAGGGGCCTGACTGAACTGTTTCCTGGGCACAGGTACTCTGGGCCACGCCCATGTCCTTTTTGGGACTTCCTGTTCTCGATTACAACCATCCCTTAATCAGTCTGTGCACCTGCTAGCTATTGGGGCTTAATTGGGAAGGGTTCTTAGTTGCTGTCCTTTGGTTTCTGGGGTTGTGGGATCGTCGCAGTTATTTTGCCACACACAGTTTTTGTCTCAGTTGTTTTGCACTTTTTTCACAGACGATTTTTCGACCCTGCTGGGTTCTGGTTTCTGTATTTTGCCCAGGGGTCGAATTTACAGGTTCTGTTCATGTCTGTCTGCCTGTTTTTGACACTGCAGGGTTCTGGATTCTGTGAGCTTCCCAAGGGTCGAATTCTCGGGTTCTGTTCGTGTTTGTCTGCATTTTTTAGTCCTAGACGATGTCTCGACTCTGGTCCTGCCCAGCAAACTTCAGAACAAATGCCAGCAGCAGCGGCATTCCAGCTCTACATTTGGTTCCTGTTCACTGTATCCCAACACAGATTATTGTGATCATAGGATCACAAACATATGAACCCTGCAGAGTAGCCTATTCACCATTTGACTGGCAGACGATAACAGGTTATGTGTAAAAATAACTTTGTCCACTGCAAATCGCTGGATAAATATAACAATTGAATTTGAATTTTCAATTCACTGTTCTTTCTTTCCATGATATCAGGGGAGAGGAGTCCTCTCCCTGCCTCCCTTCACCACACATCACTAGAAAATCAAGCGGCTCTTGTGGGAACATTCGGTAACTTTTCGCATTGATAAACCGGCACAAACAGGCAAACCAAAATGACTATAAATGTTAAACTGAGCTCAACACCCGATGGGACTTTGAGCTGAAAGCTTATTGTCACCACAATAACTGGCTTAGCAGCAATAAGTAGCTTTGTGTGGAGCTTTCACGGCGGGACAAAAAGGAAAAGCCCCGCTGAACAGGGCTACATTATTTCACAGCGCCAACACACCACACATACACACCCCGCTGGGAAAAGCATTATCATGGTTAATGTCAAATGTTAGATGGTGTGAGTGCAACATTAACACGGAAGCTCCTGCGGGTGCTGGGATTGTGAGGAGACTTTCATAACTGGATAACAGGGAGGTGGGAGTAAGTGGCGGTGCGCTCAGCGCTCAAATGGAGCTGCGATGAATTGATACCTCTCGCTGAGAACGCCCAAGTGATGGAAGGGAGGGAGCGGGATGGGAAGGGGAAATAAAAATGAAAGAGCTGCAGAACTCTTCCAAATGAAATCACCACTGCAGCAGCAGCAGCAGCAGCAGCCACAACAGCGTGACCCACTTCTCCGCTATTTTGGCTAGATTCCTTTTTTTTCATTTGTTCCAAATTATGATCACATCATCACAATATGTGTTTTTTTCCCTTCCGTCTTACACAATAGTCCGGAAACCTCGCCATGGGAGCCAATAACAGAGCCGACCAATAGATGAGCAGGAAGTTTCTGCCAAAACCAGCACACACACACACACACTCACAGACTCACACTGCATCACAAGCTTGACAGGATTGAGTTGAAAGCCGTGTGTTTAATCATATTCCGGCAGGCATGAGAGGTTTTGGAACATGTGAGTAGACAGCAGTGAAGTGTGTGATGGTGTAAGAAAGGCTGGAGAAGTTTGATGGATGTTTTGTTGCAATGCGGAATAGAACAGAAGTCCACAACTTTTTTGTTGATAATTAGAAATAACTGTAAAACAATCAATTAGCCTCACCCAAACACCAAATGAGGCTTATTTTCATCAATGAAGAGAATCTGTTTTCTTGGGCTGGCAAGTCCTTCACACTCAGATTCAATGAAGCTGAGGTTCTCGAAGTTTTTGTATTTTGATAACAAACTTTAAGAAAAGTTTGAGATCTGAGGACCAGAGTTTCGAGAACAGGAAAAATTATCTATGTCTCCATTAATCCCTGGCTTCGCTTGGTCAACATCATCCTTACGGACTTTGGACTATTTCCATATAAATGAAGTTGTTTTTCTCTTGCTCGAATCACTCTCCTACACACTCATTTTCCCTTCCTCACACATACACACAAACACACACACGTATACACACAAACACGCGTAGTGCCACAGCACCTGAAGTAATCTAACCGTGGCCCTGTTACCCAGCCTACCGCAGACTCTGACAATGTGAAAATTGCATCGGTAAAAAACAAACAAAACAAAACATGCTGGACACGAGTCGATTGTGAAAATATCGCATTATACTCCGGAGTAAACAAAGGTAATTTCTTTTCTTTAACACTCAAAGATTTTGTTTTAAGGAGCATTGATGAAGTATTTAATTCCGCTTTCAGTGACGCAAACCAAGAAAACAAAAAGGGGTTTTCTGAGGACAGCTGACCAAAGCTCTCTGTCCTGTTCCCGCTCTTTGCTGTTTACTTGTTTTCTCAGACCCCCCCCACCGAGCTCCCATCCTCTTCTCTCTTCCAACCTCCTCAAAACAAAATAAATGGATGTACTGGGCTTTTCACAATGCTGCTTTTTGTGGACCTGGATGGATTGCATGTAAGAGGTAAGATTGGGCTCAGCGTTCCCCGTGGGCTGAGGCCTTTGGTGTTTGGTGATAAATGCCTCCTGTGTGGTAATACAGCGTGATTAACGGACACAGCCCAAAGCCTGATCCCCCCTTTCCCTCCTCACCACACTTGAATCAATCATCTACATGGAAAGGCCACAGTCTGCTGCTGGAACAGATGCTTAAAGCTTGCCTCACTCTTTTTTCACTTTAGGAGAGCGGAGCTGACTGCGGGATTTACTTTGAAGCACAGTAAATATAGCCGAATCAATCCACTCCGTGTGGTTTCCACGCAGTCTGGCCGATACCGCCGACCGAGACAACAAATACAATCATTTTTGATTAAAAAATAGAAGAGGCATCCAAACAATGCAGAAATTCAGGTGGGGCTTTCCATTGTCTTTGTTGTGGTGCTAGGATTTGTAGGATCAATGTGGAGGGTTTTCGTTGGAAGGAAACGATCCTGCGCACCACAGCATGCTGTTGGATATTATTGGACATCCAATTTTTGTAATATATTGCGTCGAAAACCTGCCTCCGCCGCTAATGTGCAGCAGATGCGATTCTCATACGGGCGAGCAAACAAGATGCCGATAGTTTCGATAACTATTCTTTCCTTTTTCCATGCGCACGTAATTGCAAATCTCGCCTTCCGAGTTGGTAAAGTTGTCCGTTAGACTGCGGTTTATCTGCATCGCATTACTGAAGTTGTTTTCCACCTCATGCTGTGTCGTCTAGTTATCATGCATGAGTATGTTGTTGTTTGACTTTGGAAACAGCAAAGCAGTCCCTTTGCCGCAGGCCTGAGTGGGAACAGAAAACTACAGGCTCTGTTTCAAGCCAGGTGGCGGCGGCGCGCTTTGAGGCAGAGCCGGCGGTGTTTTTTCTTCATTTTTTATGCCAGATCTTTACACACCATTTGATGAGCCCTTTTAATGTCCTTTGTAATAGCCACTTTCCACTCTGCACACTGAATACACTTGTTTTTTCTGTTTTTTTTCACGCAACAATCCATTTTTACAACGCGGGACCGCAAGAAGGTTAACGCATGACAATGAGCCGCCGCGTCGCTACCCACAGAGCATCGCGCACGATCAGATTTGATATTACGGCTGACATTAACAAAGGGCTGCAACAGCAGTTTTACAAATAGCCGTGAAACCGTATCATTGGAGGGAGAGATTATAGCTCTGCCATAAGCAGTCAAATCAATCCCCCAGTATTTCTGTGCGAGTCGATAGAAGACCCAGGTTGGGCCCATTAGTCACGTTGGCACCTAGCGTTGCTCTCCCAGCCCTGAAATGTCCTCGCTAACCTCCCTCCTGCACGATGGTGGAGAGACCTTTGGAAGGTGAAAATGGATGTATGAATTTACACCGGGTCGCCTTTTTGCACAGACCGCGGGTGGAAAATGAGGCGAAAAGGCCACGTGAGCTTGCGTGCACTGCTTAATCCGGCACTCGGCGACACCTAATGACGTTCGTTTGCGTGTAATTACGATTCAGAGCCACGCCTGTCAATGCGGGTTAAAAAAGAAAAACAAAAACAGCCAAAAAAACAAATAAATATGGACACTTTCTCTTTACCGCCCTTGAACAGAGAGCAGAGTAATTGATTTGCAGAGGAACAAAAGTGTGCGATGAATGATGAACAAAACAAAGTCCACTATCTGTTGGGAGAACGAGGGCTGATGAGAGCGAACTGATCCTTGGATTTGTGAACGGGATTTTGGGGCTTTATTTTGCAGCCCTGCGTCTGCTGCCTGGGGAAAGGCTGAGTTGAGACATCGGATTCCAATGATGAGGTTGATGTGCTGTATCACGACGCCGGTCGGGACATAATGCTATTTGTTCCACGCCATCGCTTTGTGATGCTGCAAGATGTTACTGCACTCTCCAGTGTCATACTGTTCTAAGGGCAGATTTTCAATCCATACTTATTATACCAGCGGCCCGGGACCCAATTTAAAGAGCGCCGTGCTGTAGGTGGGTATTTACAGCCATTGATCTACAAGGGAAACTCCTCTCCCAGCGGGAAATAAAACACTGTCGAGTCAGCACAGCACCAGACCTACAGCATCGTCTGATATCAAACGCCCGCTGCCTTCACATACGCTCATTAAAAAATAAGCTGGATGATTAAGAAAAGGCACGTATTGGTTACATAATAGTCAAGGCAGCTTGGAAAAAAGATGAGATATAACGTTTCCAGACGATTTTTGCCTGTTGGCATGACGGCTCAAAAGGTGAAGAGTAGATTTCGGGGAAACTTGGAGGGCAGGTTGGACGGGATTTAGGACAGAAATCATTTTCTTGGTGTCAGTTGCCCTGATTGTTGCAGATAATAATGTGCTTGGCTGGCAACTGTTGAGCTGATAGATAGCAGAATTTATTTAGAATTTTTTTCTCTCAATTTGTACCTTCCTAGTATGTGAATTGCCTCCAAAATGTATTTTCTTTAACTTCTGCATCTTCATTTGTAATTTTGAGTGACATACAATAATCTCCCAGATAATGTGCTTTATATCCCCCTCCATTTTCTTATAGTGGATATGGATGATTGAATGTTTTATATTTTACACTGGGGATGATTGTGTCCTCCTGTGACATGGCACTGAGTGGTCAGGTAAAAAAAAAAAATCGTTGGATGATGGATGGCTGTTTTGCTCTCGTAACCAAACATGTGAAATGATTTTGCAAATGGCACAGGGGGGGTACAAAGGCGCCCATTTTATAAATACAGGAATTTAAGAAGCAGTCTGGCCGGCAAGCTGTTCAGCGAGATTATTCAAATCCCGCTTACAGCGTGTCTGATGGGAGGATGCGGCGGAGCGAAGTTGCCGGAACCGTCGGCGATAAAGACTTAGTTGATTAAACATATTTAATTGATTGCGATTCTGCTGAAGCAGTAACATCTGCTTTTGGATACTTAAAAGCCGCGGCCCCCGCTCTGCATTCACGGAGAGGCCATATCAAAAATAAGAGCGAGAGCGCTGAAGAAGGAAGTTAGGACGGCGCTAAGTCGCCGGAGAAGATTAAGGCTGTGAAGGTGACTTTTACCTGTGCTTACATTTTAAGTGTGCCAGGTGCTCAGTCAACCACTGAATTTCAAATTGGGGAGGGAGCGGTGGTGGTGGTGGAGTGTGTGGGATTCAGTGGGGCTACCCTCCCCGAAGCATAACTTACCTGTCACCTGCTCGCCCCAGATAAGGACAGATGACCTTTCTCCCGGTTTGTTATAATAAATCAGCTCCAGAGGCAGTTATTCTTGGCACAAGCCTTTTGTCAGGCCTTATAGGTATCAATTGAGAAATAAAACAGCCAAGCATCCCCGGTGGCATTTTCCCCTGTCAGTGTTTGATATGTCAATCCGCCATACACGCCAGCAGGTACACATGAGCTCCGACACTCAGCCTTCGCCGACTCGGCAGAGGTTTTGATATTATCATTATTCAGCGTTTTTAGTTCTTTTGTTCTGACGGTGTAACAACAACAACAACAACAAAGCACACGTTTGGTACTTGACATGCAAGTGTTCCATTAGTCCACCCAGCTGTCGACAAAATGTTTCGTTTTCGCAATCCTCTCGCAGGTTCTACGTTTGGCTCGTAATGGCGTCAAATCAAGCGTCGCCCTGCTGCGGTTTCTTTGAAATAATCGGAGTGACGCTGACATAAATCAAAGCGGATGCTTCCAATAACTGACCTTGACTGTGCGATTTCAACTGAATTTACTGAAGCGTGTAAACGCGCCACCGGCTTGCGACAGACATATGCATTCCGCCGGGGGTTGTCCTCTGTGAATTGCAAATTTGAAGTGATTTCTATATTCCAAAGACTCATATATATGCTGTGTAGATTGGTCCCTGACATGAAACAAGTACCAGAAAACACAGTGTTTGTTTAGAGTGCCACTGCGTCGTGCATTCACTATTAATATTTGCGCAAGGGCGGAAGTTAAATTGGGTCAAACTGTTTTGCAAAACAAAACAAATACCTCCACATCGGCTGTAGAAAGTCGTCATCATTAAAAGCAATATTCAGGAATCTACTGATCAGTCAGATCTTAATAAGCAAACACCAAGGAATTTGTGGATGGAAAAAAAGCCTTCAAAACACAGCTTTTGAAAGTGCCGCAGAGCCACAATTTACGGAGCGTCCCCAGTAGAGAGGGATACTGTTCTTCTCTCAATTAGAGGGATAACGGTGGCAAAGTTAATTGCCCCACTGATAATAGGCACATTTGAGCGGCTGCAGCTCCAAACAGGCCCTCTGAGGACACTGGGCACAGAATCTCTCAATCGGCCTGCGCCAGCTGACTCATTCTCATCACGCTGATGACAACATTTAACGAAATCAGCGCGACATGCCTGTTTCCTTTTCTGTTTTACTTCAGTCTGGGGGGCGATCTCGCTCTGATGAAACCCTCACCGAGATGTGGCAGTTCAGCAGTTCACAGCTTGCTCGCCGCAATGGAGGCCTCACAGTGGGGACGCGGTTCAAAATTAGAGCGGGGGGCTGGGGGCAGGGGGTCCAACCCAAAGTCTCCTAATCGTGCTTCGGTCAGGTCTCCGACTCGTTTCTGGAGACGGGACGTTGGCGGCATTGCTGCGTTCCGCCATGTAGCGCTGCAGTATTGCATAAACTAAGACCGTTTTTTGTTCTCAAGCATCCTCGCCAGCCACTTGACCGCACGTCACCCCTTAATCACGCCACGGGAGCTGAATCAGATGATTGGAGATTCATATTTGCCAGACCAGCGAGTATTTTGACAGCTGCACGAGTGGAGCGGCGCGCCCATTCTGGAGAGCTGCAAGACTTTCATTACCTTGAGTGGCTGTTAGAGAGGAAACGGAGGGAGCACACAAACAGCTTCCAGCCAAATGGACAATGACAAATATGCACAGCCACCCCTCTTCTACAAACACTCGCACGCTTTTTATTTTCATCAAGTGCTAAAGGAACAACCTCACTTGGGCGCTCTGTTAGTCACTCAATGAGGATTTAATAAAGATTCTTTAAGAAATCAGGGCACCCTCTTTGGTGTATCATGTGCCACCGTTCGGAGAACTGGGGAGCTAATCCCTGTTTCGACAGCAAGGAAACCACAATGCGAAAAAATAAATAATTTTAAGAGTAATCTTCCCAAATATGAAAGAAAACTTGCAAAATCTCATTACACCGAACGAACAGACCAGCACACATCTTTCCCCAGATAAGCAATTTGTGATAAAAGCAACCGCAAACTCGAAGGTTCGGGCAAATGTCGCAGACTCTTACGTTTTTGAGATGTAATCTAAATAATGTGAATATAATGTCTGCTATCTCTTTCTGGAGCACTTTTTTGTGTGTTTGCAAATTATATTTTTAGACTCGAAATGTAACAAAAACTTACTCGGGGCGCAGATTGGACAGATTTCCGAGTCGTTCGTTTCATTTCAGCCTCAAATTTGGAAACCATCGGGATGCTTTTATGCCCTCGCTCTTTCTCTCTCTCACTCACTCACTCTCTCGCTTTCTCAGCTCCTCCATCAAAGTTCCTCCTTTTATCACTCCCCTCGGACAATGCCCGGTTACGTCTGGCTTCTAACTACCGTCACTTTAATGGTGGTATCGGCCTCTTATGGCCTCAACTGTCCTCTGTCTCCTGACCATGTATCCCAAAATCCCAGACAGCCGCATAGAGAGAGAGACTTCACGTCGTGCTGCAGCCTCTCCATTCCTGCTCCCAGTGGATAATCGCATTTAAGCTTCTATTTCTCCATTCCTTCCAAAGGATAATCACATTTCAACCCCAACTTTGCACTTTCTGCCACCCCTGGATACGTGACTGACGCCGCTGAACCCTCTTTCTAGGTGGCACTCAATTGTCAGGCCAACTGGATTACTGCTCAGGCCTGCCAGCGATGACGACTTGGATTAATGACACGTGAAAAGCAATTTCTATGCCCCGAAAGTCCAAGACCTGCAAGGGCACGCGCAGCTCCGCACATAATAAGCATCCCATAATTGTGACATGCACTTGCCTCCTCCGTCTCCAGATACCAGAACCGTAAATCTGTGGAACTCTGCTCCTTCAGGTCCGTTTGTGTCTGGAGGGCAGCCCATTACCCCGCTGCTGCTGCTGCTGCTGCTGCAGTGCCACATTTCGCTCAGCGAGCAGCCCTTCCACTGTTTTGACTAAATAGCAGCACTAGCACAGCCTTCATAATAATGTTTAAAACAATACAGCGGTTCTCATTCCTGCTCCTCACTGAGTGCAGCATAAGACCAATCGCTCCATATTTTACCCCGAATGGATGAATTGATTTGGGGCTGCACTCAACTGCCTCATAGATCTTTAAATAAATTAGAATCTGACTCGTGTCTGTCCTGGAGGAAAATTACAGCCAATGCCAATCCCCCTCAAGCACAAAAGAGCAAAGAGAAGATGGAATAAATAAGAGGAGAATAAAGTTATGACTAGTATGCACCTGGAGTCCAGTTCTTCAGTTAGTCACAGATGAGAAGGACCCATTTAACTACCTACCACGAATATACATATCTATGTACTACATTGATGCATGGATCCATATAGGAACCCTATCTATCTATCTATCTATCTATCTATCTATCTATCTATCTATCTATCTATCTATCTATCTATCTATCTATCGACCCACCCATTCACCTACCTGCCTGCCTGCCTGACTACCTACGTACCTAAAACTCGTATAAATTTGAATCTGGTGAATATCTACGGTGTTGCTTTGATAGACAAGCTGATACCAATGATTTATCACCTTCCCTTTTATTAATTTCCACCCCAGGAAGAACAAAACACTTCAGGATCACAAATTGTTCCCACACCAGGCACTTTTCTTACGCGTCATTTACCAATTCCAAACATCATTTCCATCCTCCAGACGACGACAGGCGTGCAAGTCGCAGCGAAACCCGACAAACCGGCGTCGTGCTAAGGCGAATGGAACTTATCAAAGCCGGCAGCCACCTAAGTGCGTCTGTGCACACAGAGGTCAAGGCCGACACGTCTTCCACCCACGTGGTTGCGCCGGAACGCGGCTAGAACGGCGTGTGTCGATGTCAGGCCCAGGTAGAGGATACAGGCAGACCGGCTCGGTTCAGCGATCACAGCTGTAAGTGGGAACAGCCTCTCGGTAATTGCAGCCCTCTCTGCATCACTTTTAATGAATAAAATATGATGTGGGGTGTTATGCAGCCAGGAGTTAGGCGTATCAGTGGAGTGTCATGTAAGTAATAATGGAGTGCAGCTTGTTCGATACACCCACTGTTGTAGAGGTGAAGTTCCTAAGAAAAGGAAAAAAAAACAGTAGCGGGAAAGTACCAGGAGCAATACACACCTTTGAGGGGCATTGGAAACGGAGAAGACACACAAGCAATCTCATGAATCAAAAATACATTCCAGAGGTACACAGGCATCCCATAAAGCATCGCTATCTGCGTTTATTGTTGCTATGCCAACTGCGTTGTATAATATTTATGGTGATGCAGTGCATTACCTGCTGCTGTTGCATTATCGAGTGCGATAACATTTTATAATGGACACGTGAGTTTTGAATCTCCTTTTCTTTTCTATCTCATTGCATATATTATTTGGCTGCATCCTCTGGTTTCTCACTGTCTGCACTGTATTTGGCTTGGTATGATTTTTCCATTATCTGCTTTTTTTTTTTTTTTTTTTTTTTTTTTTTTTTTTTTTACTTTTTATTTGTGACATTACTTTTTGTCGACAATGTATTTCAATTAACAACTACTGAAATTTTGATCGTCCTCAAGGATTCTGAAAGCCCAAAACACTGCCAGGTCTGAGGCACATTTACAA
>OMPJ01010857.1:14472-42539 GCA_900312935.1 Carapus acus
CCCAATCCACCCTCTCTACCCACCAGGATGCTGCCATGCAAAAGTTAATGACAACTGCCACTCCAGGCTGACAGGCAGGGCTCCCAACCCCAAAAAAACAAACACGTGCCACCTAAATTGGACGGGAGGAAAAGTGAATTTTCTTCTTCCATTCTTTTTTTTTTTTTTTTTTTTAGATTTTCCACCTCAGCCAGAAGAGGGATTTTGCAGAAAACAGAACAACTGCACTAAAAATTTAATAAAAAGAATTAGATGTGGTATATTCTTGCGAGGCTTTTATTCTTTAGTTCCTCTTCTATAGTTTAAGCCAATTTAATTAGGGCACTGCTCACAGACAAACTGAATTTGCCAGATGGAATTTGCATATTCCGTCCAGTCATCTCACTTAATAAACGGAGTGTGTGCGGTGGCTGTCTGGTGGGCTTCTTGGATGATACGTCTGCCTAACAGTCATGGTGGAGACAGCGGGATAATAATCTCAGAATAGATGGTGGATTTGCTGAGGTACAAGGGAACCAGAGGACTGTTAAGTGCCGAATAGATACTGCAGCTGTGAAATGAAGGAATGTCGTATCCAGTGAGCACTTCCCTGAGTAAAAGAAGCACTTGGCACTGCAGATATAAATCATGTGTGCCTGTCCTTGTACTTCAGTATGATTGTATTTTTCTTTTTTCAAAGGAGAGGCGAGAAATCCTCTGCAGTTCAAAAATCAAGGTTGTTCTTCAAAAGCTTTGTGTAGTGTTGTGTTTGCGCGAGAACCGTGCACCTGCAGGTGAAGGCTACTTCTAACAGACAAAAGAGGGGAAACGTTTGTAACGTGTTGTCTCAATCAACCTCTCCCCTTGTGCAATTTACCGAATACCACACTTTGTAGCGGTTAGGGACCTCAGCGAGAAAACAAAAAAGGAAAACAAGTGTGAAAAATAGACACGATTGCTCTTGCCTGGGCTTGTTCCATACAATGCCTCTCTTTTAAGTAATTGCGCCGCATCCCTTGTACATCGCAAAGAGTCGTCGGACGCGTTGTTCAATTTAAGCTCACAGAGTGAAGACGGAGGAGCGTTGGGGGAATTTCACAGTAATATGCGGGGATTTTCTTTTACGGTTCCTGCACATTTACATAAGCCACTGTGTAAGAAACTAAATGACATGGCTGGAACAAAGGGATAATAATATCACTTGCTGGATCCCACAAAAAAAGACAATATATTCAGATTCAGTGGTGAGAGGAAACGTTTCATAGTGCTGGAATGCAGGATGGAGATAATAGTGCAGCAGGCTGGGGATGGGCTCTGAATCAGATGAGGACAGAAATGGATCCTCCGAGTTGACCTTTATCTTCTGCTGCAACCAGGGAACATATATTTAACTGCAATCTCTCAGCTTTAAATGCATTTGGCGTGTTCTGCGGCCACAATGCAGCCACTGAGAGGCACAGCAACATTTGATTTTAGCCCATTTGCTGACATAATTTTTGTCGTTTAGGACTCACTGGCTTGGCTTGGCTGGAACAAGTTTGTGGCGCGGGGCTCGTTGTAAGCAAAACGACTCGACTAGATATGATTTGTGTGTGTGTGTGTGCGTGAAAGAGGGAGGGCAGAGCAGAGGCCTATTATGAAATACAGCCTCATGAAAGAAACATGTTGTGGATAAATTATTTGTTGCGACCAGGGTGGAACTGGAGTTGAATTAGACATGATTTGTTTTCCAAGTTTTATATCATTACATTCCGATTACATCACACCCATTCTCCCCAAAACACACCCATATATACGTACACACATTCATGCACACACTCACACAGATTAAGGATTTTGTAGTGTTGTGTTGGTGCAGAATGAACAGCCCACATTCAAAACATACCTTGTTTTTGGTAGATGACCCATGACTGTGCACTCCAGTTTGCTGATGGAATCTGCAAATCCTACACTTAAAAAGGGTGTGTGTGTGTGTGTGTATGTGCGTGTGTGACTGTGCAATCCAATTTGCTGATGGAATCTGCACATCCTACACCTAAAAAGTGTGTGTGTGCGTGTGTGTGCGTGTGCGACTGCGCCTCACCCCATCAGTGAGGTGCATTCACGGCACATATCACAGATCTATAAAAATCAGGTGATGTCCACCATGTGATGGACACCCGCACCTGCGCATCAACTTCACCCGAGACAGACTCGAGGTCCACACTTCGTACCTTCTGCTCCTCTGCGTGTCCTTCTTGTCCATGATGACGGGGACGCAGTTCGTCAGCTCGGTCCAGTCTGCGTGCAGCCCGCAACTCCAGCCGGTGGAGAAGCGGGAGAAGAGCCACGACTCCTCCTTCCCCGGCCGGTGACATGTGCACTTTTTCTGGCCGGGCTTGCAGTCGCACGGCTGCTCCAGGCGGATATTCCTCACCAAATGTCTCCCGAAAGTCGTCCCCCCGGTCTTCTGGATGTGCAAAAACACGATCACGTCGTCCCCCTTGATGTTGAACTCCACGTGTCTGTCCAGGTCTCGCTCGGTGAAGTTGTATTTGGACGGTAGCCTCAGCGGACTGTCCTCCTCTAGGTCTTGATCTTGGTCGAAATCATCGTTTTCCTGATAGGGACCGGACAGGAGACTTATTCCTCTAAATTTCTGGCCGGACTTGAAGCGACACGAATTGCTTCCAGCGGGGCAAATATACTGGTAACCGATCATAACAAAAAGGACGGCGAGGATGGGCACCAAGATGAGCTTACTGGATCTATCATCCATCATATCAAGAGAGTGTCTTCATTCCATCACTAGTGTGAAGAATAAAAATGAGCCATGAGATCCTCAGGAATGAGCTTCGGATTCCAGGATTCTGACAAACAGGGGATGTGGATGCTCAAAGTGCCACATGTTGAGCAACGCGATCGCTCTCCACAATATCAGAAACATGATCCGAATTCACCGGGTCGCCCACCTTAAGCTCTCCCAAACACCCCCTCTCTCTCTACCCAGACTGCGCTGCGAATTCTGTCCAAAATCAACAGTCATTGCATGAAACGCGCAGCCCGGCCAACTTCTAAACGGGCGGCGAGCACCGCATCTGTCGCCTCCGCGTCTCCCCTCGTCCGTCGCAAGTTGAAAATGAGGCAGTTGAGAGTTTTGTGATGTCATAGTTTTCGCGCAGGTTCCAGCCTGGGCTGCAGTGGCTCCGTCTGCATGGCTGTGTCGGTGGAGAAGTCGGGCAGGTTCGGCTGGATCCTCCCTCAGCAGCCTGCAACACCGAGAGCTGGACTCTATGCAAGTGAGGCGGCGCGGAGTGAGGATGCTGCAGCTGCAGCACCCGAGTCCGTGAACGCAGCGCGGCTGAGCAGGAGGAGGGAAACCTTCACATCCCACTCCGTCCATCCCATAATCCCCATGGTCCTGCACGGTGCTGTAACAGTGCAAGAGCATTAAACCCTATGAATACATTAAATCCCTAATTACTTTGTGACTTGCCTTTTTTATTAATCGCTGGCTTTGGCTCTGAATGGGTGAACGATGCTGCAGCCCAGTTAACGACTCAATGTAACTTTATTCGAAGAAGCCTTAAAATGAGATTTACTGAATCCCTATGAGGTAATGATGGCCGAATCGGTGGCCAGAAACAAACTGTTCATCTGTATGTCCAACATAAGCGGGCGGTGATGCATTCAATATGAATTACCGTGCTTATGTGCGAACATTTCAAATAGCAGAGGGTCATCAAGTCTCTCCTGAAACAAAAAATCTGGTGATAATTCAACAAATACAGACTTGCCAAACTACAATTGATGTCAGTTATTTCAATTTACTGTGTTCGGTTTCTGTCAATATGTTCCGTTGAATTATTTGCGGTTACATGGTTGAAAGGTGACGTTTTGAGGCTCTTCCATCATTCCATCATCAACCACTTTAAGTTTTTTTTGTCTAGTTTCCAAGTCGTGTGAAATGAAAAAAATATGTCCAACCGCTATCAGGGTATATTTTGTTATGGTAGCCTACTTGTTGTTAATGTGATTGGTAATAGTTGTGGTATTGTGAGGCATTGTTGTTGATGGCCGATTTATATCATATCATATCATATCATATCATATCATATCATATCATATCATATCATATCGCTATGTCGATATGAAATCGATGAATTAATGAATGAATTTGTGCGAGTTTTCAATGTGGTTCATTCCCGGGCGCCTCTGTCACTGGAGTATCCGCTCACTCGTGATGTTAGTAAAAGAACATTCCCAAGTTTGTGGTTACAAATTGTTAGGTGGCTGCGGCAGTGCCAGACAAAATCGTGCCCTCACCGACACATTTTCTTACATTTTACCCTTACGGTTTCGTGATTCACGGGCACACCAATTGCAACAATCGACGTAAAACTAATCTCCGACTACAACCAATTTTTTTGACATGCTGTTTTTCCTCCCCCGAACCGAGCACAACACTGGCCACCTCTCGACGCGGCACCAGGCAGCTCTATGAATGGATCCCCCCATAATCAGAAATCAGGGAAACGTTTGTTCCCATCCGCGGCGCCTAGCATCATTAACGGGACTCAAAGTCAATTTTAGCCACATCACGCCTTAATAAACACCTACAACCTATTTTTATCAGTGGAAAAAAATCTGTACGCAAATCACACTCTGTTAAGCCACGGCAGTGCATGGCAGTAAAAGAAGTAAACTCGTGTATGCGTGAGTTTGTTGTATATTCGCTTACCCGGTGAGAGTTTTGATACTGTATGCATGAGATCCCATTCTTTTTTTTTTCCACTAAGGCAGGGTTTTTGTGCTCCTAACCCACTTTATATGTTCGCTCGTGGGACGCAGGAGGCGTACTACGTGGCAGCGGACGGACGTGGTAGCGGCTCTCTGCCGGCTGGGACGATGAAGACCGCTACAGTGTTGTTGTCCGTGTTATTACTAAATGTCCACCTCGTCCACTCAGCACCTAAAGGTGTCACCGCAAGCCTCAAGGCCAAGTGGAGCATGACTCCCATCCTTCTAGAAACAAGGTACTGCAGATACACACTACCCGTGGATCACCCACAACACAAACTCTTAAAGACCTACAAGATCCTGCTACTTAGCCATCAATCCTAATCGCTTTACCTCAGCATTGAAACTTGTGTCTCTGATATGGGGTACAAGTTAAGGCAAACGATTGTCAGGAAATCAATCATGAATTAGTCTCACAACAGAGGCAAACATTTGCGTTGAAAACCGGTATGAACCTGATGATTCAACGGTGAGCCAGACAAGGTGCTCCGAGTACTGTGACAGAATTTGGTCAGAAAGAAAACCTGCATGACCATGGTAACAGGAGCTAGAAACCGAGACCTCTACTCGGACGCTGCAAGTTATTTTTAAGCTGGCTGTCAAGTTAGGTTTTATAGTCACCTTGCTATTGTTTCGCGTACAACATGTACACATGCTTTTCTAATGTGATTTGCCGTTGCGTGTTGACAATTTCATGTTAGCATTCTAAAACGAACAAATGAACAAACAAACAAAACTAAGCCTTTCCCCTATATAATGCAGTTCCAGCTTGATGATGTCCAACTCGCACAGTGCATCTAAATGGAGTGATTACAGGTCAACATACATGAATCAGGGCATTTGATGCACCGTTTTATTGCAGACACATCTTCAATCTCGTAGGTCAAACATGCTGGACTTTGGGCTCACAGAGTTTGACGTGAATCTCCATGCTGTAGAATTCCTGTTTGCACTCTTAGAGTAGTGGTGGTGTACAAGCATTTGACTCTGCAAAAAGCTTTACAAACGGCTGTTGCAGTCGTTGTGTTTCATGCTGCAATTTTTCAATGTAATATCACGAGTTGCTCAGATATGTACACACCTGCTGTTGTGATTTAATTTCACGCAGAAAGTCTTAGAATACAGGATGCCGTCTTCTGTACACAGCAGACATTTAAAATGTCCTCTGGTTCTCATTTTAAGGGGCATCTGTGCTGCATCGATGCATAAAGCAGTATTTTGTTATTGCCAGAAGAGCCCATGTGAAGCTTCGCTTAAGCAAAGGTGGTCAATTGCTGCTGTTATGGGACTTGGCCATGAGACAAGTTGCTTATAAAATAATGATGGTGCAGTTTCTGGTTTTAATGCCCACGCCCATACGGCGGGTGAACCTGGGCTGCTCTGGGTGACAGTTGACAGCTGGAGAGATGACATTTTTGGCCGTCACTTCGATACTTAATCTCAGCATGAGGCACATTTATCATTAACCATTCAGTCTTATTGTTCACTAATGGCATTATCCGTGTAAAAGATGTTTGACTCTTGACTGAAGCCTCTTAAGAGGCCTGTAGAAAAAGATACAGACATATGTCTGCTAGCTTTTACCCCTGGCAGCTCTCTTGCTGTCAGCATTCAGGGTTTCCTCTCACAATAGGCATGCATCAGATTTGATTTGTTTCAATATTGTGGCCATCTAACATAGTAGAATGCATTGAGTTGTTATTTTTACATTTGTTCCAAATAACAGAGGCTCTCGAGCATGAACAAATTATGACAACGGACGTTGTTTCGACTGAATTTTGTTCTATACAGCGAGTTTATTGCAGAAGATGGGAATGACAAATTCTGGCAGTTTGTCGACACTGTGAAAGAGCTCACCGTCTACAGGCAAGGTGGTAAGTATGGCCAGGCCATTTTTTCAACACATTTTTAATCAAGAGGTAAAATTGTACCACAGAGAATGTTAACCTTCAAAACTCCTCCCTATTGGCCGATGCATCGCGCAGAGTCTGTGCGATCGTACTACCACTTGATCCTCAAGAAGGCAGGCCAGTTCCTCACACATCTTCAAGTGAATCTCCTTAAGTTTGCCTTGGCATTGCGGTCCTATTCACCAGCAGTCCATGCATCTCAGCAGGTAAGCCTTCTGTCTTAGGAAACTCACTGTTAACACTGAGCTTACCATGACTGATGATAATATTGTAGGAATATTATTTCTCTTGACCTCAGAGGTATAATTTGAAATGTTTTGACATGCCATTACATCTTCTTTCCCAATCTAGTAATGACATACCCAGAGAAAACCAGCTTTGAAGCATTGTACTCCAAAATGTTTGTTTAATGACATTAAAAAACATCGTTATAATATGCCTGTAGGATCTCTGGGTACTTGGTTGACCGATTGTTTTATCCAAGTGGTATCCTGCTGACAGTAACACATTCATTTAAGTTACAGAAATCTCAGTGGAGATAACAAGCCGGAGTGCTGCTGGAGCAACCTGTACTGAACAAGCATCCTTCTCTTTTATGCTCTTTACAGATAGCCAGCGATGAATCACTGCCTGAGGCCTGTCCTGCTTTTGTCTCAGTCCATGGTCAATATAGCTGCAGTACGAAAGACATCAAGAAGCTCCTGAAGGCAGCTGCAGGCAGGTAACCCAGAATTACACTGTTGGAATCCTCTGAGGGTAAACTTAATCCATAAACAGATCTATCTGAAAAATTCACCAGGCCGCTGTTACCATTGTCACGCTCACTCACTGTCTTTACATGGGGTTGCTGGCTGAAATATATTAACAACCTTTTCTAACATTTTCAGGCCAGAACCATATCTTTATAAAAATGACCACAGACACCCAGGTTTCAACAGAACAGAAGTTCCTATTGTGATTCTGTATGCACAGATTGGAACCAAAAAGTTCAACTCATTTCACAAGCTGCTATCAGAGAAGGCGGGAGATGGCACTCTTATTTACGTTCTGCGGCATTTTGTTGCGGTGAGTAACCACATTGTAGAGCCAGTTAAACACTGACCTGCATGCACACACACACCTTGGTTCAAATCTACATCCTGCGTCCTTTGCTTTGTTGGGTTAGGTCTGTTTCCCATTGCATTAATGATGCATGGGTGTTGATTGCAATTATGAATGCTCCCCTATGTTTCTCATTCAAGTCATTGATTGCCCTGAGTCTTTCCCAAAGCTTTTACAGTATGTTCTGTATGATGATAGCTGTTTCAGTGACGTTCAAGGACAGAATAACGTGATGAGGATGAAGTAGGAGCGTTTATAAGAATCAATCTGTCACAAACTCGAGCCGGCTACAGAGCACTGCAGGTTTTAATGCAACCCACTTGCTTAATCTTTTGTCTCAATTTAGGTATGTAGGCAGGTACTTTGATTGATTCTGTGAACAACCACTACAGCACACACATTTTATGATGCATGTTATCATTGGTGCACAAGCACTGTGTCACTCGGTCAGGTTCGGGAAATCCTCATCTAAGTGGGAATCCTACCATACGATACATAGTTTCCCCAAGCCTGACGTATGTATATATGAACATCTAATGGCAATAGGAGTAGTTTGTGATTGCTGGATATAACAGTTAAGAGGAGATATTGCTCTTGAGCACTTACAACCCTTTACACCAATGGACACCCTCTGATGTTCCCCACTGGTGACAATTACAAACACAAATGTGGTTGTCACCGTTGTAGGATCCAAGGCCTCGAGATATGCTTTTATCTGGGTATGGCGTTGAGTTGGCCATTAAAAGCACAGAATACAAAGCAGTGGATGACACCAAAGTGAAAGGTCAGTTGTCGAGAAGCCGTATACCATATATTGTGGATCTCTGTTTGACCAATGCAGTTAATGACCAACTGCATGCTACAGATTCAAAATCAGTCACAAATGCAGAGGATGATGACGTTGACGAAGTTCAAGGATTCTTCTTTGGTACATTAAAGTAAGTACCCAAAATCAACACTGTGTTTTGCCCAAAGATTTTAAAGGGTTTCTTTATGCTAAGCATCTGATGCTGCAACTACTCTTTTATTGTTTATATTTCAAGCCAAAAATACAGTAATGGCAAATGAAATTGTATATGGAAAATAATTTTTGGTGTGTATGATATATAATGTTAAGTTAAGTTAAGTTAAGTTAAGTTAAGTTAAGTTAATTTCTTACTAGGACCGAAACATGTATTGCGTTTTAACATATTGATAATTTTTGAATGCCAAGAAGGAGTTCTAATTTTTTCAAAAATGTTGCATCATCCTCTTTAAGAAAATCACACCCAGATCTGAAAGAACAGCTCGCAGAGCTGCGAAAACATCTTCTCGATAGTACCAATGAATTGGCTCCTCTCAAAGTGTGGGAACTACAAGGTATCAATTTACTTTCTCCATCATGAAAGTGATAATAATGCTCCTTGGTGGAACATGCTGTGACTGTAATGCTGAATTTTGTTTTTGTTTTGGCCCGGTATAGTCAATTTTCAACAGATGGGGTTGCTGCAGCTGCAGCCTCCTGTTTAAAGGTTGCAGATTATAAATTTGCAGTTAGTGCTCGTCAAGCAATTACTACCTCATAAACAGTTGATAACGCAATTGTCGTGCTCGTCTTGTTTGGTTTTGTCCTGAGATCTGTAAATGCTAATGATGTTATTACCCTCCCTACAGATCTTAGTTTCCAAGCAGCTGCAAGAATCATGTCAGGACCAAAGTATGATGGTCTCAAACTCATGCGAGATCTCAGTCAGAACTTCCCAAGCAAAGCCAGGTAAATACAGAGATGTGATGATATGGTTTGACAGAGTGTATTTTCAGAGGCAGTTGTGTCTGGCTCATGCGTCTTTTTCTTGAGGCACATTGTAGCTATCAATAAGTAGATAACTACTGTTTTTTTCAACTCTGACAACTTAAACAAACATGCAGAAGTGCTGAGTCAGAGGCAGATCGAGTGTTGTGTCCATCTAGAGGGCCCATAGCTTTTTGGAGATTAAAACTGGCATTTTACTGCCAACGGGGGATGTAGAAAAAGCTGATGGTGACTGTACATGTTTTACTGTTCCCACAGATCACTGACAAGAGTGGCTGTAAAGCAGGAAATGAGAAAAGAAATTGAGGAGAACCAAAAGGTGGGATATCATGAGCAACCTACCTAAAAAGCCTTTTTGAAGATTTTGGACTGCACTGCATTAAGTATCTCTCACCTCTATCATTTTATTGCAACATTTCTGCTTTTTTAGTAATCTGTAGTTAATACTGGGTGTGGGAGCAAGTGGCTATATATTCACACACTGTAAATGATGCTTAGGTGTTTTAAAACATGTGTTTTCAGCATCTCGGCGAGACCGTAGGTGTTCAGCCTGGAGATGGGGAGCTCTTCATCAATGGGCTACATATTGATCTTGACTCCCACAGTCCTTTCAGGTCAGGGTTCCGCAAAACGGGGCAAAAGTGTTTATGTGCCCTCTAAACACCAGTATCCTCAGAGCTCGCTGCACCTGTTTCCTTGCCGTGAGGATAAAAACCTTCCTGTGATTTTCCTTTTGTTACAGTATCTTAGAAGTCCTCAGAGGAGAAGCCAAGCTCCTGGAGGGTCTTCATAACCTTGGCATAAGAGGAGAAGATCAGGGCAAGCTGCTTAGGCTGCCCCTGAACAACGCGGACGATAACTATGCCTTAGACATCAGGCACCCAGCGATAATGGTGAGTGCCTCTGCCAAGTCCTGTCCAGTGGGGGTCTGAGTATTATACTACATTATCTCTCACAACTTTGGCTCTGTCGTCACAAATTCTATTTAGAAATATTTAACAAAAAAAAATTAAGATTAGATTTTGGCACTTAAAAATTTCCAAAATATATAAAAAGAGATAATCAGGTAGATTTCAACAATTGTCATTTTTCACTGGCTGTGAAATACAAATATGGCAGGCCCAAATGTTTTTTTATTTCATTTTGGATGCAGTGATTGAGTGAGTCAACAAGCATATTCATTTGCCACGGTAAAGATGGACAAATGATACCGCTTAGAAATCTTAGCTCCACTCACACACAAGTGGTAGGACATGCGTCCTTGTTTTAGTGACATCACTGGTGCTCTCCGCCATGTTTTTTGCACCAGGTTGCAGATTAGTGGATCCGTCATCAGTCCACCGCTACAGCCTTGAGCCTGCCAGAAACCTGTTATTTTGTGGGAAAGAAGCCAGAAAAAGCTTTCAACCAAGAGCCTCACACATTAAGACGTTGTACATTCTCTTAGAACAGATTAATATGATTTTATGGTCTTAAACCATAATTGCACACTTTTAGGAAACCTTTGAATATGCAGTACGATTAAATGCATTTATGTGTGTTCGCATGCGTGTGTTCGCGTGCGTGTGTGCGCATGTGTGTGACATTACAGAGAGGAAGACTTGTGCCTAAGAAGATTCTAATACTGTATATCAGGAGCACAGTTGTTGATAAACATTGAACTATTTCGCAGTCTAAATTTTGGACATCCAGCAGATGAAACAACCTGAATTCTCTCTCAGGTGTCGTGTGCTCTAGCACTGCTGGATCATTTCATCATCATGCCCAGTTTATTTTGGTCCATATATTCTTAATTAGTTTACCTGGTTAATGAAATATGGCTGTTACATGGTGTCATTATTCATTATCTTTAGAGGTCTATCACTATTGAGTGCAAAGTTGCGCATCTTCATTCAATTTGATAATTTATTTTCCTGTCTAGATAATGTTCCACTATCATAGTACGGTACCTGTATGTGAGACACTGAATGCCCATTTTGATTTGGGTTTTGCTGATGAAACTCTAAACTCTGTTGTCAGACATTTAGCAGCTGTTCAAATTAATATCCCAATTTTCTCACACTGGCCATTTGTCGTTGTCGTTTTGTAGTGGATAAATGACATTGAGAATGATCCAATGTATCGAAACTGGCCAACTGGTATACAGGAACTCCTCAGAGCCACTTTCCCCGGAGTCATTCGGCAAATCCGGCGCAATTTCTTCAACCTGGTAAGTCCTGGGAGTGAGCTGAGATGCAAAAGGTAAGAAGTAAAAGTAGAACGACCGCTGACTACAACTATTTGCATCCCAGAAGAAATAGTTTTTAAATGACTATACCTCTAATGCAGAAAGTAGTGTGAAGACTGACCTTAATGTTTTTTTTTAGACAATTTGTGGGTTATTCTCTATTAGGTTTTCACAAATGTACTATCACTGTGTTTCGGCCACTTTTTAAAGCCTTTTAACATGTTGGATGCAGTCTGTTGGCATATTTCATTCTCAAGGAAGGATGATGATTATTTGTAATTGACCTTGATGACTTTATTATCAGGTGCTGTTCCTAGATCCAGTGCAGGCTGAAAGCATGGAGCTGGTGAAACTAGCAGAGCTTTTTTACAAGCATAAAATTCCCCTAAGGTTGGTTCTCTTAAATACAGTTATATGCTTGCATGGTTCACTGCTGGCATTTGGGTCTTTTTACTATTTAGCATGTCAAATTTCACCTTTGAATGGAATCCTCTTCATAGAATTGGATTTGTCTTTGCTGTCAACGTCAAAGACGAGATTGATGGCTTCTCCGATGCTGGGGTTGCGTTTTACCGCTTGCTGAATTACATTGCAGACGAGTATGATTCATCCCAGGCTCTGCTGTCTATGGTTTCTGTAAGTGTCACATGTCCATAAATCTTTGTTCTTTTAGTTAGTTTGTAAAAATGTGTTACATGTATCGGACCCACACGAGATGTCTTCTTAGATCTGTTTGTCCTGTAGAAGTTGGGAGTCTTATTGTGCCTCATGTCAAACGCAATAGCACAAATATTTGAAGGTGTGATGGATTTTGTGGAAAACGTTATCGCACGGCCATGCCTCATCTTCCTCCCACTCTTTTACAGATGTACAACAAAGTCGGTGTGGGAGAGAGGCTTTCTATAAGCACAGTCGCGACCTATCTAAAGAAAAAATTTCCAAAGGCCAGTGCTAAAAGGATTCTCGGAGTAGACTCAGAGTACGATGACAAAAGAAAGGTGGGGAAACTGAAATCACTCAACGTTGATCACATCTGATATTAGTGAAACAGTAATTCATATCCATATTCAATATTTTCCACAGGACAGTGCTGAATTCTACAAACAGAGTGGCCTTGGTGCTCTGCCTGTGGCTTTATTCAACGGAGTTCCTCTCAGCTCAGAGGAAATGGACCCCGATGAGCTGGAGACCATTATTCTGCAGCGAATTATGGACACCACCAACGTCCTCCAGAGAGCAGTTTATTCGGTACGAATGCCTGCTTAATTAGTCGCATCATTTTCGTATTTGATCTCATGAAGGAGATCACCGTGCCAATGTAGATACAACAAAATTCCTCCTAAATTGTGCATTCAGGGTCAGCTGACAGAGGGCACAGATGTAGTGGATTATCTGATGGACCAGGCCAATGTGGTTCCCAGGATAAACCCTCTCATTCTGAGCACTGACCGAACGTACCTGGATTTCACTGCATCCCCAGGTGACCCTTTTTTATCAATCGTCGAATGCCAAGTATGATTTGCCACGTATTTGGTTGGCTGTAGCAGCCTTTGTTTTTTCGTCTGGTAGCTGTGGAAGATTGGGAAGACACAACTATGTTTTCATACTTGGACTCTCGGGACAAGACTGCTTTGGTGGCCAAGAAACTGAAGTACTTCATTAACAATGGTAAGAAATTGAGCCAATCAGGAATGTGCGATCGCTGACTTCATGCTGTGCTGACAACAATAAAATGTGCAATATGTATTCCAATTAATTACATAAGGAAATAGAAAATTACTTATATGTTTTGTCTGTACATATCTCTTTTGTCTTTTCTAACCTTGTGTAATCAAATATTCAGGTTGTGAGAATGACATGCTGCTTAAGACGATGCATACAATCATTTTCACAGAAATTTTGTCTGTTTATTTTCATCTTGGCAATTTAAGAGATTTGTTTGCCAAATGAAAAACCCAAGTGTCGAAACAGCCATTCCTCAGCGATTTCTTAAGATAGACAGCCATGTGATTGCCGTGTTCACTGAATGGTCACAGCGTCTTGCCAGTCGTGAAAGGCAGCATTTTACAGCAATAGCCTGGAGTGGAGTTCAGGCTTTGAGACTGATTGCCATCCCTCAATTGATATTAACGAGCTGGCCACTAGACGGACTACTTTACTGGCTGACTGACTGAATAGGCGAGGAAAGTGTGGCAGCGAGAGGTGGCTTAATGCTCTGCAGATACATTGAGCTCCCCACTTACTGCCCCCTTCCACCAACTCTCTACCCACTAACTCCCTCTGTTAATCTCTCCTCTCACACACTGAAGTGTATTTACTCTTTTCACTGGACTGGTTATTTACAAGTGTGTTCGGAATTTTCTGTTTTCACTTGTGAACGATTAGAAATGTATACTTTTGGAAAAATACCTCTCCAGAGAACACTTTTGCCTTCAAGTAGCAGTTCCATTTGGTTAGGTGTTGTGTATATTTCAGAATAATACAATGGCAGGGCAGAATTCCTTTGCTTTTCCTTTGTGCTGTTTCTTTGATGCAACAGATATAACCTTAGTACCATGCAGTTGATATGTTCTATGCAACCCCTCCCATTAATTTTTTCCTAGATGAAGATGGGATGAGTGGCACCACCATATGGATAATTGGAGATTTTGAGACATCATCGGGAAGACGACTGTTATTCAATGCTCTTAAACATGCGGTTAGTGTGATGTCACTGCCCTCTTAAGTTCCACTCATTTTCCCTATTAAGGCAGAGAAACTTTCACAGCGATAGACATCATCTTTGCAATTCCTGAACTCAACATCCTGTCATGTCATTCGAAATATGTCCCTCGATCTTTGTGCGAATGCCATTCCCCTGTGTGTGTGAGCAGAAGGCCAGCCGCGGAGTCCGTGTCGGCGTGATAGATAACCCCAGCAGCAAGCCTAGCGAAGATAACACCGTGCTGTACAGAGCTATCTGGGCCTCTCTCCTCACCCAGAAGAATAAGGCTGCAGCAGAATTTGTGCAGAATATACTGAAAGAGCAGAGCGTTGAGCTCCTCCGGCAGGGGACGAAGATGAAAGACTTGCTTGTACAGGTGAGGAGTGGATTAAATACTCAATTATTGCTCAGCTCATCAGTTTCCCACATGACTCTGGAATATATCTGTTCCACCAGGATCACGTGATTGATTATTGTCAATGTGACAACATCGAAATATTTTCTGAATCATGAAGATATATCAGCATTTACGTGATTCAAACTATTTCACCAGTTTTAGATAAATTAAGCCTTGAACAGTATTTGGGGAACATATCTGGCTATGCAATAAAAGAAAGATGAGTACAGCATTTTTTCGGATTATGAATTAAGAGAAATAAGAGAAAATGCATAATAATGAAGGGAAAAACATTGATAAGTCACACCGAACTGTTAAGCGCATGATTTGGGGACATTTATTTTACAAAATCTGAGACTGAGAACAGAGATTTCTCCTTGAAATGCAAGTTATAATAACAACAGTAGAATAGAGAAAAACAGGTTGAATAGGTGTACAGCATGTCGGCGCAACACATTGATGGCTATTTAGCAATATGAGGCATAGATGATGAACTGAATACATGTCTGGTGTGTTAACGTAACAATTGTTAAGATGACTGAAGCATGAAAAACAAGTAAACAAGCTTACCAAACCCTGGATCTCACTCCACATTACTAAATCCATGGAATTCTTCAATCTCAATGTCGCTGCTGAACAAGCCTGCCGACTATGGAGGTAGATGAAGCACCGTTTCCTCTTTTACGCGCCTAGATTACCATAATGTTGAAATTTTAGTGGTACAGGAGTAGTGGATACTGGTATACAAGCCTAGAGTGCCATTTTGTGGTTGTCTGTGTGACAGTAACGAACATTTGAAATCATATAAGTATCTTAGTAATTCGTATGTAAGATGCATCTGAGTATAAGTTGTGCCCCTGGCCAAACTTTGACCAAAAATGCGACTTATACTCCGAAAAATGCGTTGTAACTGCTTCATGTTAAGGGAGGAAGCTTTTTCCAACTAGCTCTAGTGGCGACGTATGTGGGCACTGATAGCAATAGCTATAACAGATTTTTCATGTATACCAGCCTCAAGTAGGTTTGCTGTAGCTACTTTGATTTCAGTGAACAGGCAGGGCAAATGTTGATTGATAGGCACGTCATTTCATCCCTCACTGGAACGTCAGCAAACAGAATACATTTGGAGCAAGCATGATGCTCCACATTGAGTGGATGCCAAGACAAACAGCCTACTCACTGTCAGCTCCACTTGATCTGTGAGTGTGGGCAGCGGCAAGTTGGAGGCTCCAGGCACTCCCTCCCTTAAATTGAAAAAAAAAAAAAAAAAGTGTCGGTGGGAACCTGATCCCAAGGGAAGACCAGAGTTTGTGCTTGTGTAAATCATGTGTTTCTCGCCAAACCAGTGATCACCCCGCTGCCCCGAGCAGTCTGCTGCCAGCTTTGCTGCCTTTATTTTTATCCACTCACACACTGCCACATTCAACAAAGTTACTTCCATTCTGATATTAATTAGCACATTTTATTAGTGATGGCAAACACCATTCAGAACAGCACGTCTGAGGCAAACCGCGATAAAGTACAAGGCTTTGGTGTAGTGTCAATATTGTAGCTGTACCTAGCACAATGTGGAGAGAATGGGCTCGAAATAGCAGTGGTAGGCGGTTGGCTGTGTGAGTTGAGACCCATAGTCGAGGGATATGAGTTTATTATTGGCTGCCAGACAGACTTGCTGACTGAGTTGTGCTGACATTATTGGTATTTCACCTGTTCTCCCGAGGAGCGGAAATGTTGGAGAAAACTAATAACCTGACACAACAGACATTGCACACCCACACGCCTAATTTGTTATAGACAAATTTGGCCAATGTTTAATTAAGAGTTTGGTAGATTAATTATAAATTGATTAATTTTCTCACGTGCATTTCTGACAGCTTGGTCCTCTGGCTGAAATATTTATGTTTGAAAACTGCACTTATCCCTCTGACGCTGGGCTTCAATGATTTTGTGAATACCAGAGTAATTCACGCTTCACATGCATCATACTTTACGTCAATGAATCACTCAAATATTGTTTTTGACACGCCGGAGTGGGGAAAAACATCCTTAAGCTAGCCGATTGGATCATATAATGGAAAGTCTTCAATCACGTGTGAGCCAACAACCCCAATCAATATATCTGACATTCTGAACAAACTTTTGTTATTGTGCTGTAGGGCATGGACGAAAATGCATTTGAAAAGAAGTTCAACACTCTGGAAGTGGATTTTATTCGCAGCGAGCAACTGTTTTGCCGAGAAGTCCTGAGATTGAGTCCCGGACAGAGAGCAGTGGTCAGCAATGGCAGGGTGAGTAGACCTGAGAAGAGATGACTAGACTTGAGTAAATCATCAGTTTAGAATGTCTGGATTTCATCACGATATCTGAAAAAAATGGTGGTGACTGTGTATTGGCATCAGAAAGGAAATGCCTCTGTGAATTATTGTTGCTATTGCACCACGGACACTATATCAGATCCTCAGGCTGATGCATTTTGGAATATTTTTGCCTCGTCGCCGCTGTCAACTTGGCTTGAAGTCTATTTATGAAAGGTCACATGTTGTTCAAAATGATGGGTGCGCATGGGTGTGTGTGAGAGTGAGCACGTGGATGTGTGTTTGTGTGGAGCCATGTCTGTGTGCATGCCTGGAAGGGTCCTGCCTGCTGTGCTGATGAATGATGTCTTGGCAACAGTAATGCTGACAGCAAAAGGCTGGCTACTGAGATGGCAGCAACAATTAATATCATTTGAAATTCCTTCGCTGCTGCAGTACAGGGATCTTCACCATGAAAACCACGAAACACTGTCTTGTCCACGTTAGGGTTAAATCCGATTTACTCGTTGCAGAATTTGCCCTCCAAACTATTTCAGGCATCGTGATCTTATGGAATTCTCTATGTCAGATACTTGGACCATTGGAGGAACACGAGGAATTCACCGTGGAGGATTTCCACTTGCTGAAGAAGATAACGCTCAATGCTTCTGCGCAAAAAGTCAAAGCCAAAGTTAAGCAAATGGGAAAGAAGTCAAAACAGTATGTGCGCTTGTCTTTCGTTTTAATTGTGATGGTCATATGTGGCATCCCATCAGGTCAAAAGCACAAATGCTTTTTATACAAATACCCTCACATAGATTTCTTCCCGCACCACCCAACGATTTTCTCTACATGAGCTCTCCATTGTTAAGAAAATAACCACATGTTCATGACTGATGGTGACTGTCATTGATTTTACAATGAACGGCACCCATTTCAAACAGCTTGAGATTACATTACCTGGGCTATGTTTGACTTTGCTTTTAACCACTATCATTAGTTAATGATGGATTGACGTGACTGCACCTTTTTCCCCTCCAGAGCCAGTGACTTAGTTATGAAAGTTGATGCCCTCCTAAGTGCAACCCCCAAAGGCGAAGGTAGGAGGGATGTCCAACTCATCACAGAGAACCACAGGTGGGTGATACCCCCCAGCCCCCACCACACCCCTCACAGTTCTGTCCACATAAAAGCCTCCTGGGGGCTTGTTCACTGTCCTCCTTTATTGTATTTGATCTGAATATTGCCATGCCCTCATCGGAAAATGTGAGAGAGAGGAGTAGAGGAGTCTTCACGATGTCCTGCTGTACGCGAGTTGTGAGACTTAAACCACTTTGGCTTGCTCCCGTCCTCCACAGCGTTCTCCATCTGTCCCCACGTGAAAATGAAGTCTTCTATGACGTGGTCGCCGTTGTGGACCCACTCACCAGAGCAGCGCAGAAGATGTCCACCCTGCTGCTGGTAAGCTATACTCTCAACATGTCTTTGCTAGGGATGTCCGATATTGGCTTTTTTGCCGATATCCGATATGCCGATGTTGTCCAACTCTCAATTTACCGATACCGATATCAGCCGATACCGATAACGTCCGAAGGAGACACTTGAAAATAATTCCAAACCACAGACATAACGTTGAAACCGAGCGAGCAAGTTTGTTACTGCAGCCATCCACACTTGTTTATACGCTTCAAGACGCAGCTTGATGAGGTCATCATCTGTGCACCGGTTAACGCTTCAGGAGCGCATAGGCACTATTTCGGTGTAACGCAAGCATTATTTTATTGGTTTTAAAGCAAAAAAAATCCGATACCGATACTACATTTTTATGCTGATATCGGGCCGATAATATCGGTGGGGCTGATATTATCGGACATCTCTAGTCTTTGCCATTAATTCCTCCTTCAAATATTCAGTTTATCTTAGTCTACAGTGTTTACGAATGAACTCATCTTACATGAAACCGTTGTGTGCCATAGACTAACTCATTTTAAGATATTTACTTATTCTATCTTTGGGCAGGTAGATCTCTTTGACTTGGCCATTTTGAAAGTAGCTTGCAAGCTTACAAAGTGTGGACCCCCGAGTTACAGTAGATTGTAAATAATGACGTATTAACTGCCAAAATTATGTCCTAATGCACGATTCGATCTGAAGTTGTAGCTCCAGCTGCACACATACAAGACTATGCCAAACTATAGCCCGTATCCAAATATAGTGTAGAAGGAGTAATATAAATCACAATCAGAATTGTTGATCCCATAGGGTCACTCAAGCTGTCGTCACAGTTGAGGGTAACTAACTACTCTTGCTCAACTTTTCAAGTTCACCATGTGTGCTGGTGAGTGCTGGTGAGTGCTCACAGCCGTGACCTCTGAGCAGGAACGCCCTCCTCCGCTTTTCACTTAAATTCTGTCTCTCCTCTCGTGTCTCTCGCAGGTGCTCAGTCAAGTGGTCAATGTGAGGCTGCGGGTGTTTATGAATTGCAGGGCCAAGTTGTCCGAGATGCCCCTTAAGAGGTAAGGTTCTGCTCCAACAGTAATTAAATTTTGCTGGTCAGCTTGCGAGTCTTCCCTCTGACCATACGCTTGTTTTGTAAGACGACACTCCACAGATGAAGCTGCTTAATAACACTACAATATTGCTTTGGGCCTCCCTTTGCATCTCATAGCAAATTGCTTACAGTACAGTGTACACTGTCACGGCCCATACAAAACACACACGCTGACATGTGTGTGAAATTCATTGTGTGCCATCACGATATCATTACAGTAGTTGTATACATCTGTGTTTGAAAAAAAAAAACGGAAAGCAATTAATTTGTCCTGTGGCTCATCTGTCATCTCTTTTAATAGCACATGGGGTTTTCTCAAATAAGTGTTATTTAAGACCATGACATTTCTTTGGAATTTAACATTGCTTGAAAGCTGTGTTTAAAACCATGTAAATTTAGTCCTCTGTATAGCTACCACGGGCCCACCTCGGTAGCCATGTCTCACTTTTAGTTCCCATGATAGTTTGACAGCGCGGCTCAGGAGCCTGAGCAGTTGTCTCCGAAGTGGAGGCTTAAGGGCTCAATCCCAGGCTTCTCCCTAAAGGAGTCCAGCGTAGTGGTGTCCTTGTGCAAGATACTGAACCCCCATCTAACCTACATGTGCTGTGCTTAACCAATCAAATGCAGAGAGATGGTGTCCCCAAGGGATTAGCGAGTCATAAACAGAAATACATACATGTCACCAAAAAAACCCTGTTATTATTGAGTCACATCGCTTCAAATTGGGTAGAGAACATATAACGGAACAAAGCATTCAAATAGAATGTGTTCGTAATCTCCATGTTATTATGCAATGAGACATGCATGCACTGTACTGTGTTTGAGCGTACGAAAAATCATACAATCATAATTTTGCAATCATTTATGCAGCACCTTAGTTTCATTACACAATTCAATTGCTGTAATGACAATAAAAGATTCCTGATTCCCGATTTATGCAATTGCGAAATCATTCACAAATCACCATCTAATGTGCAATTTGTGTTTAAAATATTGAAAATGTTAGTACATGAGAAAAGACAAAATGACCTAATTTTAAGTAGAAATTGTAAATTAGCACCAAGGTTGTCGATTGAAAAGATATCAGGGGTTTGCTCTAGGTTTTCAATGATTTTGTGAGGACTAGGTCACTCCCTTGTGGCCTCCTGTCTCCAGACCAGTTGCTATGTTACCCACCTTTGGGAGTTACAGCGGTCAGTGCACACGCATGAATCATTTTCCTGGTCAGTGGGATCATTCTCATCATTGAAACATGATAGCGGTTAGTCCGCAGCTGAGACCACAGAGCCATCTTCCCTCTCCCCCTCTCTCTCCTGTTTCTCCCCACGTTGAGATTGGTCATTCTACAAACGGGTACCAATCCGGTGAAGAGAAAGTATTTGCCGGAGTGACAGGGTCATCCCTCAGTTATTCTATCGTGTGCTGCACCGCTACTCCTTACGATACCTTCCTCTCCACACTGGAATCATTTTCTGTTAAGTGGTCCGTTCCGTGGTACAGGATCGCAGGATCAAATTAACTCTCGAGATATCTACCATTGTAAAAATATGTAATGAGAATCTCTGAGGGTGGCCAGACTTTATTTAAGGAAAAAGAAATGGTCTGGGTAGCATGAGTCATCAACTACGATATCAACATTTGCCACGTCTGACTTCTGTGAGAGGGCATGCTGGAGAAAAGCAATTAACATAAAGATTAGGCTGGTAGAGGCCGGCGAGAGGTCTGAGTTATAACAGAGAGGGAACACTTATAGTGCATAGTCCAGCAAATGTACAATAACAATATTAGATTCCTCATATTGAAGACAGTCTGTGCCCTGTTGACACAACACAATCCACCTCTGCTGTGCCACAAAGGACATTAGCATGCAAAATGTCATTTTTATGCTAACCAAAGTGGATGTTGCGTTTGAACTAAGCACCACTGAAACAGAAGCAATGCTAAACTGAGTGAACATTACTGAATGCTATGTGTAATGCATCTGGCATATCTGATTTAGAGACTGTGCCATCATAGCTATCCCGAGGTAGTTTCATTTTGTGTTCTGTGGACTCTTTTTCTTTCCTCACAGCTTCTACCGCTTCGTCTTGGAGCCTGACCTTACCTTTTTAGCCAACGATACCGTGTCACCAGGACCAGTCGCCCGCTTCACAGACCTGCCCGAGTCTCCACTCCTCACCCTCAACATGATCACACCAGAGAGCTGGATGGTGCAAGCTGTGCGCAGCCCACACGACTTAGACAACATTCACCTGCAGGAGGTATTCCGCTCTCTGCGGTTGTTAGTGCCCGGCAACTATAATGATGTCATCCCTCAAGTGAGCTGGGGCTCTTCCAATTAATCTTCCTGAATTAGCTTTTGTCCCTCGTAACCTTTGCTCTCACTCCAGGTGACTGGGGTTGTGACTGCAGAGTATGAGCTGGAGCACCTTTTGCTGGAGGGCCATTGCTTCGACCTGTCAACCGGCCAGCCTCCCCGCGGACTCCAATTTACTTTGGGCATGAGTCGGAACCTGCTTATGTATGACACCATTGTCATGGCTAACCTGGTCAGTAACATTGTCTGCGCTTATCACAGAAAACTCACTGCCAAGTATAGTTGAGTTTTTATTCTATAACCTCGGCTGAAGAAGATAACTTTGTTCACGTTAAGCTTTGCGCTATTCCAAAAGGGATATTTCCAACTGAAAGCCAATCCTGGTGCCTGGACACTGAGATTACGTGAAGGGAGATCAGAGGACATCTACGACATCCTTGCGTGAGTACTCTCTTGCCGCTAATTGAAGATTTTTACATAATATAACTCTTACAAATCCTGTTAAGAAAGGAATTCCATCGGTAGCTGAATACGAGGGCTTCAGGCGCCTCACTTTTTCAGAAGTAGCTCTTAGTTCCATTGCTATGGTAACACAGAGAGCCATGGACATTGTATCAGCTCATGGTTTTCAAGAGTAGGTAGAGTCGTGCTCCTCACAGGAGCTGGAGACAGACAGGTAGGAGGGAAGGGGCCACTATTGCCGAGAAGAGAGAATGGAGGGATGATTCAGCTGGTCGCCTGCCATGCCATCCGCCCCAAACCACAGGATGTCAGCCGCAGAATGTCTGTTTTAGCTCTCGGGGCAGCGGAGGCGACGCAGTCATCAAATGCTGCGTCCGCTATGCAGTGCTGCAGTCCTATTTCCCCACACACTGTTTTACTTTTGCTTTTTCCAACATCACTCAGACACACTGGAATTCCTTTTATTTCTCTTTGTCAATTTTGCAATTTGACCCTGACTGTAATGCTATCAGTGAAAATGCCATCATGGTATGTACATTGCTCATTTTTAAGCATTACTCAGAGTCCAACCTGCTTCACAAGTGGCTGTCCCTGCAATCATAGATATTGTCCTCTCTTGCCATCACCACACAAGATTTAGGATGCATGAAACCTTTGGTACCCCTTCGAATCATATCAGACAAGCAAGATTTATTCCCCAATCCTCTAGGTGAAGCTAAGAGGTGATGTCATTTTTCACCCTGGCAGGGTCATTATTCTTGCAGTTAGCGGCACTCTGCTCTGGTTAGGTGGCAGATCAGAGCCTAGTGGGAGCGTCTGTACACTGCACTCCCGCCGTCTGCATTTTCTTCCCGCGCCACGTGCCGCCACCACGCCTCGCCTTGACAGCGATGAATGAGATAGCCAGTTCCCCTCTCCTCAGAGCAGGGATACAAATTGATCTCTAGTGCTCTCTAGCAGAGGCCCTAAAGGTTTAGGTGCGCCGGTGACAGCAGAGGTAGCAAAACACAAGCTGCACTGTGCAACAGGGAAAAATACTCTTTGTACCCACTGAGGAGCGGCATTTATCATGGCGATAAGGTTAGTTTTCTGCCTTTAGTAAGCAGTTGGGTCATGATGGCCCGCCGTGCATGATAGCCTATAGCTCATGCCTGGCTGGAGTTCATTCTCTGCCGTATCGCCCTCAGACTACAAATTGTGCCTGCCAGCAGGCATTCTACACCAGGCACATCGTCCCTTCAACAATTACAGCGAAAGGCCAGTGTGACGCAATCAATATCGGACAGACTCTTTTTAAACGTACGTTCAGATAAAGCGCGGCTGGGAAGAAGTGAGGGATAAAATAATGGGAATGCGATTCTAAACGATGATGGAGGGTAATGAGTATTGTCAGAGTGTGACCCTGGCAGCTGTCCCAGAATCCACTTTTGTGAGCGTTGCCTTCATTGTCTCTCAGTGGCTGTTACATCGTCCGTCGCGATGCCAGCCTGTTTGACTTCTCCAAGTTCAGGTGCCATGATTAAAATGTGAACATGGACCAGTCATTGTCATGCAAAGTGCTCATTTGCCGTTTATAAATGGCATGTCCCAGTGCACCAAATAAAAATTTCAGTCTGTTGGGTTGAATATGAACTAACAGACCATCTAAAATACAGCCTGAGAATATTTGTTGTCAAGCTATAAATAGATTTTCTACAAAATCGAGATGTTTTTAGAATATTTAAAACATCTTTTCAGACTAAAACAACTACAGAAATGTTGCACAGCTTCACATAATCTGCACTTTGAAGAAATAATTTGTTTTCTTTTTTGCAGGCATGATGGAACAGATTCTCCTCCCGAAGCTGATGATGTCATCGTTGTCCTCAATAGTTTTCATAGCAAGATCATCAAAGTCAGAGTGAGTTAAAGGACTTGCTTCTTAATGCACATCATTCACACTGATTCCCACTGTGCCTCAAAAAATAATTTTTTTCATCATTATAGGTGCAGAAGAAAGCAGACAAAATTAATGAAGATCTCTTAAGTGAAAGCACTGAGGGCAAAGGCCTGTGGGACTCCATAGCAAGGTGTGTACTGTGCTTTTACATTTAAGTAGCGTCAGCTAGTGGGGATCTAATTCTGTGCTGGCCAGTTAAACCTTTTATTGTGCAAGGCTCCTCCGAGAAACTTAGTTTGTTGGTCCTCAGGCTGATTGACAGTAACCGCCCTCAGCCCATTGATTGGTGGGTGTGTTGATCTGCCCCTTTTTTTTCAATTACGTGTTGCAATTTCAGGACAACCGCTCCCCCTGGATCCAGGCTGCACTATTACGCCGTAAGAGCTAGTCTTGCAAAAAATATGTGCTTCTGTAGGTATGTGTGTATGATCGCATTTGCGTGATTTCCCAAGTGCATCCCTAACCGTGTGATCTCGTCTCTTCACTTAACGCTTGCAGCATAAAGTGTGTGGAACACTTTTAAGAAAAGGTAGGCAGCGGTGGCAGCAACAACATGTTTAACACCTGCGGCATGGAGTGTTTATCAACCGCTTTTAATAGCTTCTGCATCTTATTTTCAGTGTCATTTTTGGTTATGCCACATCTGTCGTCATAATGCTGTCAAAGAAAAATGGTTCTCATACAGCACAATATTTTAAGTACTTGTTCACATTAACATTAACATTAACATTAACATTAGCCTTATCTGTTAGACATCACCTAGCCCAGGGGTCGGCAACCCAAAATGTTGAAAGAGCCATATTGGACCAAAAAGGTAAAAAACAAACCTGTCTGGAGCCACAAAAAAATTTAAAAGCCTAATATATCCCTTATTAATGAATCAAATATTTATTCTTAATATTCTTACAACATTGGAAAACGTTAAGAATCTTTGTGTCACATTTTTCCCACCAGAAAAACCAAATTAAAACAGAAAAATTACATTTTTCCCATTTTTATCCATTGTCACACATTTTTGAAAATTCCCCAGGGAGCCACTAGGACGGCGCTCAAAAGCCGCATGCAGCTCCAGAGCCGCGGGTTACCGACCTCTGACCTAGCCAGATAACCCAGTACACAAAGCAAAGTTATATAGATGTATGTTGCACTTACAAGAGAGTATGGAAAAACACTTTTGAGGTTTAGTGTTTGGATAAATAAATGTATAATAAGGCCTTAATTAGTCCCTTGTGGAGAAATGCATATATGTTGCATTAGAGTCATGTGGGGTTTACCAGGCAAGAAAATATTTTTGCGGATGCCAGTGGAGAGATGGTACAAGAAAACATTGATGAGAATATTCTTTTATCCCTCACGGCAGTTTTATCTCCTCCGAGCACTTACAAGCACGATTGAAAATGGTTTACTTTTCTCATCTGTTATTTCTTGCTGTGCTGGTCCAAGCCGTGGGTAACTTTTTACCGGAAAGTACGCATCGCACCTATGGCACAATTCCACAAAGGCATATTTTCCAGTCAAGTGTGCGGGGAAAGGTAAAAGAGACCTTCAACAGACCCTCAGCGAAGTGCTAATTGTCTCTAATTACCAGTGCATCCACTCGGAGGTAAATGTGGCCGATTTACAAATCTGGATCTATATTCTAACTGCGCCTGTGTCATATACTCTTGCACTGTTGGCTAATTTGTGGTGCATAACGACTTGGTTTTTGCTGTAAGGCCACTCATACCTCGGATAATGTGCTTTGTACCTGCAAGTGCAAAAAGTCATTTACATTTTCACATTTATTCCGGGTAATTGGCTTCACAGATCAGGAGGTGTAAATTGCGCAGAGTTGTGAGCTGCACTGATAAGGTCATTGATCGTATTTTTGGTGGAGAGGCGGGTTATAATGGATTCAAACAGTCAAATCTGTGACAGTTTGCTGTCTGCTTGCGCTGTGTGTGGAGGCGGTGGGGTGCGCACTCCACCAAAAGTCTTGATGTGACGCAGTTGCACAATCAAAGTCGCTTTGTAAACCCTCATAATGAATAATGTGTAGTGTTTAGGCAACAAAATTAAATGTGGACTCAAATCAATGAGGAAAATACATCAAAATAGTTACACAACATCACGTTGCATGCTTAGGAATAAAATTACATACTGTTGCACACATATTGCATGTGAACTTTGTATTGTGGGATATTGCGAAGTGTATATCAAAGATGGTTGAAGTCACAGTTAGGTCATTGAATATTGTAAATATACCAGAAGACTTTCGTTATGCGTGGATGTTTGTCTCGTCTCAATGCAGGGAGGAGTTGATTTGCTCTAATGTTGAAGTTTGGACACAGTAATCATGCCGCAGTCTAAACAAAAACAAAACATTCAAGACTTCGCTTTCTGTCTGCGTTGTCCCTCGCGTCATCCCAGTAAACTCATCACTAATGGTCGCTATAACACAGTCTTCATTTCCACTAAATTTACAGACCGTGAGGTAGCTGGCAGTGACTTGCAGGAGCCACTCACATAAATCCAGCCAAATGCAGTTTTTGAATGTGATAAAAGTGAAGCACCCAGAGTGTACTGCATGTGGATTTGTGATCTAGCTGTGATCTAAAACACTGAATATGGCAGGCTTATAAATAACAAGTATAGATATAGGAACATGCTGTTACAGAAATATGCATACATTTTACCGCCAATGTGATGAAAAAGATCAGAACATATTAAATGTGTGCGTACTGGCCAATGTTATGGCTTGGCCAATGGCCACTTTCCCCACATTCAGTCACACTTTTCCCAATGGGGTTTTCCTCTTTGCATCATTTTCACAGTCATGTTACACACAGCGGCATGAAGTTTCTTTTGTTCGGTTTGTGCAGTCCACTGCTCTGGATTTAGCCGTAGCTCTGCGGATCAGTCCAGAGGTCCAGATTATGTGGGGGGTGAGTCAGCCAAACGGCCTCTCACCTGACCCCGCAAAGCTGCTTATCTGGAGGTCCCACTGTAGCGCTGCAGGCCTTAGTAATGGCCAGCTTAGTCATGGCAAACGGCCCGCGTCCCCCAGACCACGACTGGCGTGGCGTCACCTCGGCCAGCCAAAACTACTCGGCCAGTGAGAGCAGGTTATTTGCTGCGGGGGTGAGATGGGGAGAGAATTGCAACATGGAGGGAGAGAGTGTTGAGGATGCACGCACGGAAGAAGCATTTTGGCACTGCTTCACATTTTTCACCTCCTTTTTTCAGTGTTATTGCATATGATCTGTATTCATTTGAGCTGATAAGCTCCAGAGTAACCCACTTACTCATGAGTCCTGCACTACTAAACAAACCAGTGAATATACTTTATAAACCATAGGTGTCAAACTAAAGGCCCATGGGCCAAATGCGGCCCGCTACATCATTGTATGTGGCCCACAAGTGCTTGAGTAACTGTTTCAATAAGTCTCCAATATGTGTCCTTCATTTGCCCACAAACTACATCCCCCAAAATGCTTGTGGGTCATGTTACTGGTAAGGTGACGGCAATTGTGCTAAATACTACTAAATACAACTAAATACACACTTTGGGAAATGTCAAATTGTCAAAAAACACCAACGTGGACCAAGCGAGGAAACCAGCTTGTTGACTTGTTG
>OMPJ01010859.1:0-12906 GCA_900312935.1 Carapus acus
TGGTAGGGATGCTGGTGGTGCCAGTGAGGAAAGTGATGCTGGTGATGCGCGCTTGGACGGACGCTGCGCCTCTGGGCTCCCGCTGTCGCCGAGCACCCGAGATATGCCGCGTTTTAATGCGCTGACGTCAAGACTCGGAGGGATCAGCGGGAACCACAGGGTCCTAGACACCCAGAAAGAGAGAGACAGAGAGAGAGAAAGGAAGAGAGAGATAGAAAGGGAGGGAGGGGAGGGCAGAGGATAGGTGCGACAACAAGCAGAATAAAACAGGGCAGTGTTCCCTGGCGAGAGACAAATGAGTAAAAAGCTGAAGGATTCCTGCGATGGATCGACGTCGACTGAAATGAATGAGGGATTGAAATACGTTTTGGAATATGAGCAGTGAAATGGAAGAGCGTCACGTCGCTGCAAAACAAACACAGCAACTGTGAGAATCATTTATTAATTGAGCTTCCATGGGAGGGGCACCGCCTCTCTGTGTCCTCTCTTTCCAGACAATCGTGCTGTTAAGGACATTCCACCAACCTGGTCCTCCCTGGGGGGGATAAACTTCTGTGTCTTACCAAAGGACACTGTCCCCATAGTTTTTAGAGGGCACTGGAACTGAACCCCCAACTACCTCTGGTCTTCACCTGGATTTGACTATGATATCGTGATCTGGTTTGTCTATATTTGGGCTGAAGTTTTCCTGTGTCGAAGCTTTAAAAGTGACAGATGAGGTGAAAAAGGAAGGAAGAAAAAGGGCGGTGGGGCGGCGAGTGGGTCTATAAAAGCAGAGCCATCTTTTTGTTCATTCAACCGTATACTCCAGAAGGGATGGAGGGGCTGATGGCGGGGAAAGGTGGCCTTGTTTACCCTCCATCAAGGCGATAATGAGTGATGATGAAGGTTGGAGGAGGAAGGAAAACAGACGGGGGAGAGAGGGTGCAAGAGGGGCAGGAGGGGCAAGGGAGGACAGAAAAACCACCAAAACACCTGCTGGGTCGATGAACCACGTTGGTTTCTCTCAGCCTGACACCAAAAAGTCAACAAGAAGTTTGGACGTGCGAGGAAAACATCGCAACAGTATAAATATCACCTGCGGGCTCCATAAACGTTATCTTTCATCTGGTGAATCATGGTTAGGCCATAGAAAGTATTGAATAATACATGAAACGGTTTGATTTTTCCGCCCTAGTAAAAGCCACAGAAAGTGGCAGTTAGCCGGCCACACTTTTTATGTCCCCGCCCCTCATTCCATGCTTTATTATCGCAATACGGCAGAATGAAAACACCACAGCCTCTATTGCTACCCGATTGTATCAGACAAATTCAGCTTCCACTGTCCTGGGTGGTTCTGGCTGGATTACACCTCTTGGGGATTCAACACTTTGTTTCAGAAATATAACCGATCCAAAAAAAAAAAAAAAAAAAAACCCTGCCAGACAAATCCCCGCTGAAGGGAAAGCAAACGCATCACGGCTAAGGGAAGGAAAAGGACTGAAATTTGTGAACATTTTCATGCATGATTGTACATCATTGCAAGGACAAACACATTAACATTCACATGACGCCAAATGCAAAAGAAATTTGTCTAATGATGTTACTGTGAGCACCATGGTGCTTACACCCAAATAACTTCACCCACATAACTGCATCGAGGAAGGAACCGAAGCTCACTGGGGGGCTTGTCGCCAACCGCTGCTTCTGATTCTGCTCTGTGTTTAGTCTATGTTTTGGGGTTCTTTTCATTTGACGGTACAATCTGGTCACTGTGAACTCAGTGGACGTGGACATGCTGCCAAATGTCTTTTGCTCCAGCCATCTGTGAACAGTTCTGGAACTGTGCTGAGGATGAATCAAAGCGGTTCACCACGCTGCAGCCCCCTACAAAAGGGGGTCGTGTGTGTCAGGATATCCCATCAGACTGAAACATTGTCTCCACAGTATGAATGGTGAAGGATCAAATAAAAGGGTTATTACATTATTAAAAGAAAAAGCCTCACCGCAGGCCTCTCTGTGGGTGTCTTTCCCTGCTTCTCAGCTTACCGCCAATCATGTGTGAAGGCTCCAGCGGCGGACTGGAATGGCCTCTCGTTTCAGTCACAACACGATGCATTGCGCACAAAAGTAAAGTTTGTTTTTGCATCTGTCTCATCACATCAAGGCAGCAGCTGTTTCCCCCAACAAAAGCATTTCATATGCCTCAGTATCTGCTCATTACTGATTTCTTTATCGCTCAAAGACATCATAATTTTCACCACATGGTGGGGAATCAGGGATAAAAAAAGAGAAGTCACGAAAATCCTTCAATATCCATATTTATCCATGGTCATCATCGCATAACATTGAGAGAGAACAACAGGTCTGCATCGTCTTGCTGATTTGGAGGATCAGCAAAGGGTGGAAGAGTGGAAACAGCCTGTTCAGTTCCATCTAATGAATGCAATGAAATCATCCAAATTAGGAGAGAGCAGGCTGACAGGCCGCACCGCAGCGTCCATCCCACCACGGAAACTTGTTATTTGGGTTTGTGCAACTGTGGGGGACTGGAGATTCCAGCCAAATGGTGGTTGTCTCCTGCTGCTGGGTGTCCATCCCAAACTACAGCTCATCCATCAGGCACCTACGGAATCGGAGTTATAAATAGCACCAGGAGGATGTACACAAAACACAGCAGAAGCTGAAATAAGAAAAAAAAAACACCTCATTGAGGTCAGTGAGGATAAACAGCGGCAGATTCTGGGGAAGACAGGCTTTTCTTATCGTTACCGTTTTACTTACAGTTTGTCATGTGAAGAGTTTATGGACTGATGGCTGCTATTATCAATGCAAGATCTGTGCGGTGATAATTGCAAATTTAATAGCCAGTTGTTAATCCAGCAGATGGTTGCTTGTGGTCCGTGTAAGAGGCCTGATGTGAAAGTAATGAATGAATTACCTCCGGTGATGAGGAGGGCCTGAGTTAAGACCGTTTACTGTTGCTCGACTTATTGCCTGACCAGAGCTGCTTCCACCCCACTGAGTCTATTATTGTGACGATACATATGAGGGTAGGTAGGTAGGTAGGTAGGTAGGTAGGTAGGTAGGTAGGTAGGCACTTTATTGATTCACTGATCTTGTCATCCTGAAAATTTTAAAGGATTCCCTGATTTCATAGACACAAAATAGTCTTCATCTTATGTATCTTTAAACTCCAAGATACCGGAATTCCTCCATCTGGCATCTGACTGGCCGCCTCTGCTAGTACACAACAATTTTTCTGCTATTTGATGAGTTGGTTCCACTCGGTGTCATCAAACATTAATCTGCCGTGCTGCTCGGAGTAAAAGTTGGATCTTCCCCAGATTTCTGTGATGGGACCATTTTTTGTTTTCCATCTGAATGCTTCCCCCTCAAATCTCATCATCTTAAACTCAGTCCTGTTTGTTGCTTTGGTCATGTCACGTTCCACTGTTTATGTCAGATACGAACAAACAGTGTGTTCCCCAGCAAATGAAAACTGGATGATGAAAACATCGAGCTGAGAAGCACAGATCAGCCATCGAAAACATTTTGACTGACGAGCACCTTGTCCGATGATCGCTTGTGGTTCAGCAGCTCTTTACACTGATCCATGGCGGATCAGAGCTCACTGACCTGTTGACCCATTGGACGTAGATAATACTGTATGTGATTTTTGTAGCAAAGATGCAGACGCAGCAACAAGCCTCGAAAATTTCTCCCTTTTGTGATTGTGATTCTCTGGCCTCTCCTGCCTCCCCTAACCTGTCACCAGTTCCCAGGCACTATTCGTATCGGGGGAACCACCAGGGTCCAATGGTCTAAGACCAAGAAGGACACCAGCTCAGTGCTCCTGATGAGCACCCACTCCCTCTCCATGTGCTCCCTTCCTCTCCCTTCATGACAGAGACACACACTGCAGACTCTCTCTTTTTTTTTTCAAGGAACGTTGACATCACAGCTGCCAACCCCCTCACAGATAAGATGTATTTAGTTGCATTAAATGCCTGGAGAGAATATCAAAATTCTCCACATTGCATCAACTTTTTCAATATCCTCTCAACTGTGTGTGCGTGGACGGGTTTCACAGGATATGTGACATCATTTGCATATTCCATATATCCTGCTGCTTAAAGCATCTTCAGCTCTCCACCGTCTGCCATCTGTGGGGGTGGGAGTCCGGTTGGGGAGGGTTGTGGGTAGCAGCCGGATGACTGCCTGCATATGCGCTGGACGTTAACACTGTAAATGATGACTTGTCTGCCAGCATCGATTCATCACCTCATTGTGTCTCATATCCTTCTCATTAAACCAATGGAACGCAAATAAACTGCTGTTGGCACATGCTGACAACTTTTGTGGTATCATAATGTGTTATCATAATTATAATGATTGCGGAAGTTTTCCTTGACTCAAAGTTTCTCTGTCTTAATTGAGATCACCGCCAGGGACGAATGTCATCCTTGATCGGTCTTGTTCTTTGCATGTTTTAAGTCTTTCTAGGGCTCAAAATTTCCACTCCATCCACTGATGCTGCAGTAGCTGGAGAGGCGAGCTGAAGTAACATTGTCAGTCTTCATTTTTTTCTTTCCTTGATGACAGTTGAGGCACTGCCTCTCCTGCCTCACCTGACCGCACATCAGTGGCAACCAGCAGGAACAAATCATGAATCCCGTATGCTGTCCGAAAGAAATTTTCCTTCACGGTGTCCTTCAGCAAAAATGTGCAGCGGTAAGTATAGTGCTAGCCGGTAAAAGTAAACATTTTGAAAAAGTGAAATGGCAGATCAATACAAATAAACGAAAAGCATCCACTAAATGCAAAAATTGCGCAAAACAGCGAAATATTCAGCAGTTGGCTTTATCGGTCCTTTGACTTTTGGGTCCCGACAGCTTGTCACACAAATAAACAAATGTTTTGAACCTGGTTCTAGTTGAATTCCAGTCACTTTATAGGACTTGAGCTACTCTGTGAGTAGCAAATACTCACACGAAGACGTACACAACATTCACATTTGTGCTCATATTCATACAGACACAACCAGCACTACTGCCGCTTAGAAGGGCAGGACGTCCTGACCTGTCCTTTGGGTCAGGGCGACCTAACTCATTGACTTGGGACATGGGAAAAGAGCAGGAGAGGCAGAGGTCTCTAAGATAGTAGTGTTCGCTTCCTGTTTTTCTGAATAACTTGGAAAATCGGAGAGGAACAGGGGAGGCAGAGGTCTCTAAGATAGTAGTGTTCCATCCCTGTGTTTCTGGGAATAACGGAAAATGGTGACGCATACCAATGGATTTTGCAACACATACACAAACACGCTCGCGCAGACTGACGCAGCACAGGCACATACACTGAGAACTGGGACTATAAAGGATATCGGAGACAAGAGATGTGGGGTGCGTTCATGATTCGGCTGTAAGGACGTATTGACAATTGTCAACAAAACTTCCCAAGGCTGCAGTCTGGTGTCTCGTCTCTTCCATCAACCTCCAACACTGTCCAACTTTTGGCTGCTCCAACAACGACACACCTCGCACATGAAATATGGAACAAAGCCTCTGAACACGCTTAAAGTAATGACTTCAGTCTACAGGCAGAAGGAGGAAGTCCTGTCATGTTCACCGGTGGGACTTTTGATAAGCGTGTTCTTACTCTCACCAAACCCATCCTGGAATAATCCAGGAATAATTAGATTTCACTTCAAAGAGTTGCATACTTATTTTGGAGGAATAAGAGGGCTTCATTTCCTGATTGGCTACTCTCATCAGGTGGCGAGGGACCATGGCTAAGCTAAGCGTGGAGGAACCGCAGGACATGCAGTCGCTATGTCCCATATAACAGCGCAGCTCTGAATCCAACACCCGGAATCTCAAGTCACCACGTTGCAGCAGCTTCCCAAACACGAGAGGCCGACACGCAAGTGAGATTCTGCTGCCAGACGTCTGTCTGTCCTCCTTCCGTCCTGCTCCTTTTCTGGCTTATTCTGTCATATGTTGGAAAAAGTGCTCCTCTTGGGTGCGAAAGAAACGTCCCACTAGCCAGGGGGTGGGCAAACTACGGCCCGTGGGCCCAATCGGGCTCATTGGTCTTTTTGATCTGGCCCGCCAAATATTGGTAAGGGATACACAATCTTGACTGCATTCTAAACAAACAAAAACTACAACAACAAAACTAATACCAGACTTTGATTCGCTGGCAAATGTGGGTGAAGAATAAAACAGGTCCTATTAAAAGGTGAATGATGTAACACCCTGATGCATTTTTTTTGTTTCTGTTTGATATGTCTGCACGTTTTGCTGATGTGGTCCGTCTGTCAGAATTTAAAAGTCAATGTGGCCCCTGAGCCCAGATGTTTGCCCACCCCAGTGTGGCCCATCAGCCTTTTCCTAGTACGGAAAATTAGGGAGTGTAGAATCAACAACAGGATCCTTCAAGACAGACAGACAGACAGACAGACAGACTGACTGACTGACTGATTAATTGATTTAGAAAATGAGGAAATCAGGAAATTGAATCCCTTTTTCTCCTCTCTCTCCTCTTTGATTTCTTCCTGTGTGGCCTATTCACTCCCTCCCTCCCCCCTGTTTTGCCTCGGATGCTGCTTAATGGACAATAACTGAGCATCACAGCTTTGTGGCTGATTCCACAAGCCTGAGGTGAAGCACAGGACAGCTGCAAGTCTGGACACTAACAGAAAATGTACACACAGCTACTGCTATGGCTAATGAGGGGATGAGATACAGCTTAGCTCCCCACTTTTTCTCCAATGGGTGATCAGAGGGAAAAGGGGGGATAAATCCTGCAGAATTGAATGAGCTGAAAGTCCAAGGACATGAGGGGGATATGAGCATATATGCTCATTATTCCTCCTTGGGCGGCTGAATGTGCAAAATATCACCCATATTTAGTAGAGGTATGTGTGAGCCCATAAAGACGAACGTCCATGTCTCTCGCCTGTCCACTGACCACAGCGGGCCTAAGATTTAACAAATACTTTGTCATTAAATTGTGTATGTCTGCCCTGGTGTTACGTCTTAATGTTGTGTTGCTTTTCTCCAATTCTTGCACCCTTTCCGCAGTCAGACAGTCTGTCTCTCCACGGTGAGTGTGTCCTCTGTGTTCACTTACTCGGTCCTGCTTCATGTGAGTGCTCCATGTCCCTCACACACGCTCTCTTTTCCTGTCTTCTCCCTGTTTCTTCCAGATTCCCTCTGTCTGTCCACGTCCCACTCCCAGCACCACCGCGGCCAAGTGGAGCAGCTTGTTGGGCAGGGACGTCATTTCTCTGACCAGGCAATTGGTGGGAATGTCCAACTGAACAATTAAATGTGCAAACACTCACATTCTGATCAGAATCGACCCAAACCCAAACCCCGGCCTGCCACTTCGAGCCCGCCAGTGCCTGCCGGTGCTTTTGCTCCAGACGCTTCCCTCTCCAGCTGATTTGACTGATTGGGGCGTCGTCATACTGAGACGTGGAGCTAATGAGAGAAATCAGGTGAGCTTCACCCAGAGCAACAACCTGATGACAGCCAGCGTGCTGATGAAGAGCGCTGATTGCCGTCTGTTTTCATCTGATCCCTCAAAAAAAAATAATAATAATTGTCATGTATCCAGATATGTTATTCTTGCCGGCTTTTATACCTTGGAAACACGATTCCTCCAAAGCCTTGGGTAATGTTCTGCCTTTCATCTGCTCTCCGCCCTACTCCGAATCCCCATACTCAGGGAAGAGGAGCAGCACAATGGTAATGGAGGAGCCTATCAATGACAGCTCCCTCCATCTCCCCCTCTGTCTCTTGGCGGAGAAGTCATTAGCTCGCCGAGGTATCGATTCCAGCGGGGCACGCCTCATTAATGGACTCCGCTGATGAAGATGGGCGCTGATGAATGAATGCGCAGTCAGATGTACAGTAGGGACGGAGGAGTGGAAGATGGACAAGTCATGCCGCGTGTTGCGGCGGTTCATTCAGATTAAAGCTGAGTGGACTGCAGAACACAGAGCATGGGACTGATGCAGCTAAACAACAACAAAATACTAGGTTGTCAAATGATTAATTTTTCAAATTGTGATTCATATCTGCTTGTCTGTGCTTCGTAGTTCTAATTGCATTTTCTCCAACCCATCCAATCCCAATTAATTTAAAATTTCAATAGATTTTTAAGACCATACTCCCGGTGTTTAACAATTTTTATCAGAATATTTGGTTTGGGAACCAATTATCTTTTCAAATACGGGAAATGCCTGCGTTATCTCCAATTGTTCCAAGGTAAGCGCAGTGTAGACCCGAATAATGTGTACTTCAAAAATACAGCCCTGACGTCCATAGTGCCCATGCACAGGGAAAAGGGTCAAAAGGTCAAAAAGGGTCAAAGTTTTAACTGCAATTCAAGATACAGTCATATCCTTGTAGATGTCAGACTTTAATCGCATTGCTTTTAGCGCCTCAAAACTGTCAGCCGTGGAGAAAAACACCTCTGAAAATAAGAATAGAAAAAAAATGAATAAATAAGTTCAAAGATACTGATCGTAAATAATCAGGGCCTCGTCACGCGGCAATTCTGCCAGAATCTTGAACAAACCCAAGTCCTCTGCTGAGATAATCAGACAGATTACGGTCAACGCAAAGCATATGTAGATGAGATGTAATTGAGTATTTTTGACGGTGAGGCTGATGTTTACAGCTCTCAGCAGTTAATCACTTATCTGTGATTGTCTCGCTTTGAAATGAACAAGCTGCACCACTCAATACGCCTAATGTGTGTGTGTGTGTGTGTGTGTTGTGTGTGTGTGTGTGTGTGTGTGGCTGGCTGTATCCGGCACATTTGTAGCATTTAGCTGAAGCGAATCTACCGCAGCCGATTGTGATGCCTCTTGTTTAAAAACGTGTGTCGCTGAAGTTTTCCCAAACAGTGCACGGTGTCCTCACTGCTCATTAGCAGAGTATGACACTTTTTTTTTTTCCCCTTCTGGCAGAGCGAAGACATCGTCTGAGAGGATGCACCCTTCCAAAGCGGGCCGTGTGTGGCCCCAGGCCGCTAATGAGCCGCCACGTCAGTGTTTACTGTTCCCGCAGCACAGAAACCTTCAGGTGCAAACGGCAAGACTCAGCGGGAGGTGGGGGTAACGAACGAACCAAGTCGGTCGGCGCTCGGAGAAACAGAGAGAATGCAAACAGAAAGCTGGCGGTGGTGGCGAAAGGAGGGGGGGGCAGGCGGTTGATGAAGGAAATGGCACGACAAAGACAGATGAATGCAGTGTTTGCTCAAAACCGCCAGGAGGCAAGGGTGTTACTGTACCGCGGTTAGCTGGAGGAGGAGAGGACGAGACCGTAGGGGGGGGAATAAACAGAGGTAGGGCCTTCCATGGATTGCCCTTTTTGTTGTTGATCTTGCTTATCGTGTTAACATACGAGTCATTTCCTGTAAGATGGCTTGGAGATTTATGTGTGTCAGAGCGTGTGTGCATTCGTGAGTGTGCGTGGCTGTGTGTGTGCTCGGCCCTCTCTTATTGACAAATGTGTGTGTGTGCGTGTGTGTGTGTGTGTGTGTGTGTGTGTGTCCATTCGCTGGTGTCTGTTTCACATGTGTCCGCACAAATACCGGAATCAGAATCATGAATAATTCAATAATCCTCTCGTAGAGACTGTCCAGGAGAGAGAGTCTTAACACAAGAGATACTCTAGAATACTTGTAATGCTTGGGTACTTAAGTGTATCTGCAGTGTTCTTAGTTTAGCTCTTCTGTTTCTGTTCTGAGCATTTAGCTGCTGAAGCTTGGAATGTCCTGGATCGATCAATAGATCAATGGATCCATTAAGAACCTTCCTGTCCACATGGCAGGAGGTTTAAGCTGTGTATTATTATTGTCCTGTATTATTGTTATTATTGTATAATTCCACTGAGGTGAATATCCAAACCAATGGTTAAACAATTCCTCAGACACCCTGAAATACAAGTCAGTGAACGGATGAAAAGATTTTGTGTAAAAGGTCTGTGGAGGTGAGAACCCAAACACAGGACCTGGGACAAAATATCTGTTTGACGAAAAGATTGCTGGAAAAGAAGGCTGGTATTTGAATAGTTTTTCTTTTTTAACAGATAACATAGACACACACTCACTCACACACACACACACACACACACACATTAAAGTAGGGCTAGTGAGGTCAGAGCGATGGCAGACAGGTGAGGGGCACAAGAGCACGAGAACACACCCAGAGCAACACAAAACACCACCTTAGACTGGGGGACAACATGGACACACTCCCTACTCATAAACAGGGTCACACATGCATTCACACACACAGCCCCAAGTTGTTGTTGTTGTGTCAGCAACGCTGTGACAGGTCTGCCAGAGCTCCGTGGAAGGAGAGATAAGACAACACAGACATCTCCAAAAGGCCCCATTAATATTCACACTTGCAGCCAGCAGTGGAGAGCAGGAACGACGCTCACATATGGTCCTTAAAAAACAGCAAATCCTGCTCTTGACAGCCTGTCCTGGCAAAGCTGCCTCATTAGAATGTGGGGCCATACTTTACGTGCAGAGATCTGCGAAATCAAATCAAGTCCCAACTCATACCCAAAGGCCAATTTTCAGCAATCTGAGAGAAACCGTTGAGATTATTCAGTCGCACAGGGACATTTACATATGCCCTTCACCTGAGATTTTGCTAAAAGAGGAGAAGAGAAAAGAACAAATGGTAAATAGTCGCGCGGTACGTGCGTGGCGATAATTATATTTGTCCGCTCCAGATGGTGAGCGTGGCAGATGTGTGTGTGTGTGTGCGTGTGCCTTTGTGTTGTTATCGGAAATGAACGCAAACCATCAGAACAAGCCAGGGAATAAATTAAATGAAATCCAACATCTTTGCCCTAATGAAAAAGGCACAAAAACGAAAGAGAACTGCACACGTGAACACACACATGCCAGCATTCAGGACAACAGCACATTTTACATGCCTCCTTGATTGATTCCTGATTTACAACAATACTAACCGGTCGTTTTTTTCAGATTTTTCCTGTTACTGCACAAGAAAATTAGTATCTCGCTATTTAGCCGTGAGATCCAGGACAGGGCCACAGATCTGTGGGAATGAGGTAGCCCGCCATGCTGCTGCCACAGATCAAAGGTTACCAGCCCTGATAAAGCTGTTTCTAGAAGGCCCTCCCCCCTGTGGGACACCCTCTCTCTGTGTGTTTTGATGGTCTCTAGATCTGCTCCTGCTCTGCGGATATAGCGAACGCAGACAGCATGCTAAGTGAGATATTGTTGATATTATTAGAGCGGCTCTTTCTTCTGCTCCCGGCACGCTGCTCGCCGGGCCCACCTGGGTTTAGCGCTCGCTTACTAATAAGAGGCTTTGTCGGCTGTCTAGAATTGAACCTGGGCCTCCACGCAAGAGGCTTACTTCTGTCACGTTGTTGGAGCGAAACTATTTCCATGGAAATCCCTGAAATACACGCCGGCCACAGGTGATGGTAAACAATCGCAAAATTGGACGGTTGGTGAAAACTGTGGTTTAGGCTGCACAGCCTCTACTGAACTAACCCTCTTTAAAGAAAGCACAATACCTCCTTGTTAGTAAAGAAGATAGTTTCTCCGTCACGCATGAGACCGCGGTTCGATTCCCTGACGAGGAGAGAAGTCTTTTGGAGTTGACTCAGTCTGTAAGGACTTTTTCTGGGAACCGTGGGGCTCACGCCAAAAAGTTTGGAGGCAGGACTGGTGGCTTGAGGGGTTCTACTTCACCTCCTAAGCACTACTGAGATGCTATTGAGCAAGGCACTCCAGGAGGAACCCCCATTACACACCTCTACATGTCAAGCCCAAGGCCAAATGTAGCCCGCTCTGACATGTTATGTGGCCCACAAGTAATATAATGATTATTTCAACATAAATCTATCTCTAATTTACGCCTGCATTAGCCCCCATCGACCAAAATATGTGTAGATTATGTTCCTGGCAAAGTGACAGCAGATGTGCCCAGAAACCAGATACACACTTTTTTAAATGTCAGTTAGTCTAAATCTGTGTGAAACATTATTTTCTGTTGTAGCTGAGTGACACTTAAATAATCGCGAACGGCTGCTCACTCAACATGAAAACGTGTTCCATTAAATCTGCCAGAGGTTGGCACTTAAAAAATAAATAACTGACAGGGACCATAAAACGTCCCCCCTTAAAAAAAAAAAAAAAAAAAAGGTTGTATGAGAACTATAACTGGACCGTATATTTCTTTTTGTTTTGTTTTATCACGATATTTGCCCTGCACAAGATTTAGAGGTTCCAGTAGATCCAAACACAAGAGGACAATTTAACACAGTGGCTTGGCTTGATCAGTTCCGACATTTTCAATCTCTTTACCACTACAAAAAAGAAAAGGACAAACTGGAATAAGTTTTGACTATTACATCGAATCAATGAATATTTCATCACTTGAAAACCCTCTGATATCCATCCTCTTCTACTTTTCATTCATTGCCACACTTTTAGGGAGGTGCGACTGGTGTGTGATGTCTCAAATTACATCTGAATACACGCCTTCATTTCCATGACAATGAGGCAAAACATCCCCTTTTCCGCTTAGTGTTTATATTAACTTGTGTGCGCTTCTGTTGTAGACCCAAATATTGCACAGTGTGTGTGTGTGTGCGCGCGCGTGTGCGTGAGTGTGCGCGCGTGTCAGCATTCGTGCTTTATGCTCATTGGCTTTCACAGTGTGTTTACTTCAGACAGACACAGCTCGATCACATGCCGCACTGGCCCACTCCACACTCCACACCCCTCTATCCCGCTCTGCAACACATCGATACACTGGCTCACACACACACACACACACACACAGACTGAGAGCTGCTCCGAGTGTGTTCTTCCCACACACGTGACACAGATCAGCTGATCTGCCTTTGACGGCGTCCT
>OMPJ01010860.1:0-14380 GCA_900312935.1 Carapus acus
GTCAGATCTGCTCCCTGTGCAGGGTCACCACTTTCCCACATCCTCACTGAGCTCTGAGTCTCTGTGTCCGTCCCCCCCAGCCGTCCACCTGCTCCCCTGAGATCACACCATTGTCCCCCAGCAATAAGAGCATTTAGCACGCCGCAGCCCCGATTGTCTCTGCCAGCTCCCTGATTGGCCCAGACTGTGAGAAAGTCCAAGCACGGCAGCACCCACACATTCATATGGAGATGTGGGACTATAAGTAGGAGGGCTGCAGCTTCTCTCCTCACAAACCTCTCCAGCACAGAGATCCAGCCATGGCTCCCACCATCACTGCAGCCATCAGCCACTCTCAGGAGCATCGCACTCTGAGCCACAAGGTAAATACAGACTCAGGAAGCTCGGCCTCCTTCGCCGCTTCACGTGTCTCCGTCCTCACGTCTGAGCTGGAGAACTCACCGCTTTGCTTGTCCTCCCGCAGCTCAGAAAGCCTTTGGTGGAGAAGCTGCGCAGAGAGCGAATCAACAGCAGCATCCAGCAGCTCAAGTCTCTCCTGGGTCCAGAGTTCCTCCAGCAGCAGCCCGACTCCAAGCTGGAGAAAGCCCACATCCTGGAGATGACCGTGTGCGTCCTGGCTCGGCTGCAGCACCACAAGCGGTCGGCAGGAGCCGCGGCCGTCCAGCAGGGCTGCTCCAGGGGCGTCCAGGAGGTGGCGCACTTCTTGTCCAGGGAGCAGGTGGAGACGCAGTTCCAGAGAAGACTGCTGGAGCACCTCCAGCAGCTGCAGTGTTCCTCTGAGACGAACTCCAGAGAGGCTGAATTCCCTCTGCTGAGCTCAGTGGGCCAGAATGGCTTCACAGAAGGGAAGAGTCTGACCAGCAGCGCCCCCTGGAGGCCATGGTAGACAACTGCAGACCACAACATCTACCAGACTGTGTGAAGTGACCACATTGGTCAAAGATGATTGAGGCTGAATTCTCTGAATTTGGTGGACTTGTTCTTCTGCATGATCAGAAGTATGTTTTTGAATAATGGTGATCAAACTGATCCAAAATAGTTTTGTCCTTTGTTGGGACAATGAGACTCATGTTCATCTGTTCTGAGAAATTCCTTTCACTAAAAGGATTCTATGGAGGCTTTTCATGTGTTTCTTGGATGAAACATTATACTGGTTTGATCTGTTTTAAGGTCACATCAATATCTCCCTGAACATTGTTAATGTCTCAAATGAAGAGATTTAAATGCGTGCTTTGTTCATATTGAACTTATTCTGACCAATCCTTCCTTTATTCATCTTTTCTGAGGTGAATACTGTCACTTCGGCAAAGTGTGACGTAAGATGTGAGCTTGTCTTTTGTAAAGACGTGTTTGTGTTTACTCGTCTGTGTGAGTGCAGAACGTTACAAAGCTGTTGATTCAGCATTATCAGCACCTGTTTAAATAAACAAACAGTGGTCTGATGTCTGAATTGCCGTGTCTTCGCATTTGTTGTCTATGTCAATCAATAAATGATGACACAGATGGCGTGAGCAAAAATAACGGATTGTCATCATAGTTGTCAGTGTCTCGGTGGCGGCTGCTAGTCATGCTGGAACCTCAGTGGAGACCACGCCCACCTCGCGGGGGGCTCGTCCTCCCTGCCGCTGATTGGTCAACGTGGCCACGCAAAGCCTCGACGCCCGTGACGCAACGCGAGGTTGTTTCAGTTTTCCAACCATGGCGGAATGTGGTCGAGTTGACAGCAGCAACGGCGGCCGTCACAGCATGGATAAAAGCATTACGCTGCCCCCGGACGAGATCTTCCGCAACTTGGAGAACGCCAAACGCTTCGCAATTGACATAGGTAGCGACATGATACACATATCCACAGTCCTAACCCGCGTGTACTCGACCTCGGTCCCTTTTGTTTATGATACGCATGGTGCGGCACACGGGTAATTCTGTACTGACTGCTCATGACCCAAAGCCTTAGTAAACAAGGCGAAAGTAGCACTGTATTGTTGCACGAATCTGCAATATAGGAGGAAATTCACCCAAACCACCGGCCTGTAATGCTACGTTTACTGAAGCGGCTAGCCTCGCGTTTGTCACCGGCTCCAAACGATATCAACTTGATTCCACTTTATCACCGGTGTTGTGGCAGAAGGAGTGACTTAGTCAGGTGGTGACCTCAGGCTAATGACGGGCTCAATTAGTCCGCCTGTGTAGCTGCGTTTGTTTTAAATGTAGTTATTTCGAAATTACCGTTTGTAGTGAGCTCAAGTCTCCCGTTATATTAGTTGCAAATACAAATACGTCATTCAGTTTTTTTTCCATGAGTTAATTATCACCTCGGAAAGTAGAAATCGTTAATCTAGTAGACGTGATCTTTTTATGTGTATTATGTTTATTACATCAAGCTGTTTACTCCGAGGTACAAACCTTAAAGCTATTCGTTATCATGCAAATAAGTTGGGTTCCGTTCGTAATCAAAGTTAGCTCAATGTTAGCTGAGCGATCCCCCAGGTTACCTCACGATGAGGAATTAACGCCATATTCATGATGAAATGTGTCGCATTTCCAGTGACCACAGAGCACAGCAATGTATTCAAATGCTCTATTTGTTCCTGCTTATTTACTTGCAACTTAACTGAAGTCATCCATTTTTCCACTGTGTCTGGACAGGTGGTTCTCTCACCAAGCTTGCATACTACTCCACAGTGCAACACAAGGTTGCCAGAGTGCGATCTTTTGACCACACTGCAAAGGTAATAAGTCAAACTTTACAGCCTTCACCTGAGCAACAATTGTAGCTAGCATCACTGCATTTTCACCAAAGCCGTCAATGAGTCTTGGAGCTAATTGTCTGACCCTCAAACCATGTAAGGATAGCGTGAACTTTGTCCAACAGAGGGGGAGATTCCAGTCAGTGTCTGCAATGTTGCGCCTCTGATTTGGACACGGTTGCAGGAGAAGTCAGTGTTTCAGCACTCTGGCATTCCTGTGGTGTAATTCCTCTCTTTTCAATTTCTGGTGCTCCCAGGAGGCCGCGGGTGACAACCTTTATGAGATATCGGTGCAGGAAGAGGTCACTGCACGCCTGCACTTTATCAAGTTTGAAAATGCCTACATTGAAACGTGTCTGGATTTCATCAAAGACCATCTCGTCAACACGGAAACCAAAGTCATCAAAGCAACAGGTGGAGGGGCACACAAGTTTAAAGAGCTCATTGAAAGAAAGCTCGGGCTGAAGTGAGTATGCCATTGAATCCAAACTATGACCTCAAGTCAAAAATTGCAGGCTGATTTTGGACAAGAGGGAATTTTGGCAAATTTAGTCATGCCGCTCAGATAATAACACTGGGTATGTTAAGTAGTTTTGTCATGATGAGGTCTCATATCTTCTAGCCTTTTTTTTACTGTTTGCCTCACTTTTTGCAACTTTTCAAGGCTGTCTGACTTGTTCACTGGCTTTCTTACCAAGCGACACACAGGTTGCAGTGTGATCGTCTGCAATCGAAGCCACTAGCCAGTTTTACTCGTTTGGTTGGAAAGTCAATCTGCCTTGTGGCTCAGAGCCACGAGCAGATCTTGATGGGTATTGCATTATTTCTCAAGAATGGACCCGATGGGCTAATTCAGCCAGTTTTGACAGAAGACGTAGCAGTCATCCACATGATAAGTTTCATTTGCTTGTCAGTAACTGGGAATAATGGACTCTCACTGTCTCGTGCTGTGTCAGAGTGGACAAGGAGGACGAGATGACCTGTCTTATCAAGGGCTGTAACTTTGTGCTGAGGAACATCCCCCACGAAGCCTTCGTGTACGCCAAGCACGCCGACCCCGAGTTCCGCTTTCAGACCACTCACCCGGACATTTTCCCTTATCTGCTCGTAAACATCGGCTCTGGCGTCTCCATAGTCAAGGTGAGGACAGCTGTGCCACACCCGAGTCCGTGGCCTGCCGTGCTGCCGGCGGGGTGTCAGGCCAGGGTAAATAGCTTAGGCGCTGACATGTAGATGGAGAATGTAAATAATGGGTTGACAAGCATATGACATCTCAAAACACGATTGTTGTCTCCATTTGTGCAGGGAAAAGACCACATGAATTCTTGTTGATGGTGACATAGTCATACAAATTCTGGGGGCCCCATGTATTGTTCATGCTCTCAGCATTGTGCGACATCTCTATTGCTGACCGGTGGACACGAGTTGCCTCGAATAACGCGGAAAATCTAATATTGCTTTCACTACAGAACCCAGGATTCATGCAAACAGGACAGAAATTAAAGTGGGATCTTGTCCACACAGTCGTTGGATTTTACTCTTATTTCCTGACGTTATTTCAATCTGCTCAAATATGTGTCCTGTTCCCAGGTTGAATCTGAGGACAAATTTGAGCGGATAGGTGGAAGCTCAATAGGTGGAGGGACATTCTGGGGCCTCGGAGCTCTGCTGGCTAAAACCAAGGTACTCTAACAAGCTTCCCTTCTGTAAGGTGCTAATGTTCTTCCCAGGTTTTGTTATACACCAGACAAACCACCTTGTCTTTATATTTGTAGAACTACAATCAGAGCACCCTGGAATGTTTGTGTTTCTCTGCACTGCTTGAACTGAACCTTTTTTCTCCCTGTAGAGATTTGATGAATTACTACAATTGGCCTCAAAAGGGCAGCACACGAGCGTGGATATGCTTGTCAAAGATATCTACGGAGGCTCTTACGGGTCCTTGGGCTTGACCGGAGATCTAATTGCAAGCAGTTTTGGGAAGTCTGCCACTGCTGACAAAGGTCAGAGGGACACACCTGTACACGGCTGCCCTGCAGCGACACTCGTGTGTTATTACGCTCTCCTTTTCACACCTGTCTGCTGGAGTGATTTGATGTGACAATTGGTGAAGGCATGCTCCAAGATGTCACGCAGAGCGACACGTGTCTCTTGATATTTAGAAGGGCAGACAAACATTTCCCAATATCTTGGCAAAGGGTGTGGTTAAATGAAGCTGCCACCACAGTGCCACTTGTGTGGCGCTATTGTTCTCCACATGTCCTGAATTTTGTAAGTGTGCACAAACAGAAATTCAAGGACAGTAGGCTGGCAGACAGGAAGCTTTTTCTGAGGCTCTGAAAAGAAATGTCAGCACAAGTTTGAAATGAACTGGTGTCAGGGATTTCGAGGATGGCCAGGTTGTCCAAAAAAGCCAAGAGTAAGCACATTCTCCACAGCTGCACGTGAATATCCCAAATGGGGTTTATTTCTGCTGACTCCATGCTACTGTGTGACTGTCAGGAATGAACGAGTTTGAGTACAAAAAGTTTGAGTACAAAAAGTTTTCCACATGCTACGTCAAAATTGTTAGTAGAACATCCAGGAATTTCCTGTAGGATTCATTTAAGTCCCATCAAGAAGAACCACATGGAGTATGACAGTGCCAACACTTTTTTTGTGTCAACCTTCAAACCTTCAATACACAACTAGTATCTACAGTGGATGATATAAGTAAAAGATAAACAGATAAAGCCTCAAACTCCACAGTTGTTTGTAGAACTCTGCCATGTTCCTTTTAGCAGTTTGGGGTTAGCGTTAGGCTAACAGTCATCTGGAGTGAAGATCGAGGCTTTTTCAGGTTATTGAAACTCGGAATGTGCAGAATAATAGTTGATGTCACTTGCTGATATGTTAATGTGGAGTCTTGACTTATTCATGGATTTTGTGCATCTCTGGTGATGTGGCCTGGTGTATTTGTTTGTGTGTTAAATACGGTTGCTGTCGAAATTGTAGAATTCTCCAAAGAAGATATGGCGAAGAGTTTACTCCACATGATCAGTAACGACATCGGGCAGCTGGCCTGCCTGTATGCAAAGCTGCACAACCTGTCCAGAGTCTACTTTGGCGGCTTCTTCATCAGGGGACACCCGGTCACCATGCACACCATCACCTACAGCATCAATTTCTTCACCAAGGCAGGTTCTGCTCCTCTTCCTCCACTCAGAAGATAAATTAAGACCAAACTAGATCTCCTCGCAGCTGCCGAATTTTCTCACCCTTCAACTTTTATCAGTCCAAACCCAGCAGGCAGTGTAGGTGCTTCTGCACTACACGCCACTGTCTCAACCTGTGACGTATCTTCGTGCAGGGTGAAGTGCAGGCCCTGTTCCTAAGACACGAGGGCTACCTGGGAGCTATTGGAGCATTTCTGAAAGGGGCTGAGGAAGACAGTAAGAGATTGCTCTTCTCACTTTGACTTTGTCTGTTGACGTGCTATTATTCCTTTGCCAAACTCAAGTCAAATTTGTGTTTCTCTCTCCGGTAGATCCAAACCAGTACAGCTGGGGAGAGAATTACGCAGGGAGCTCAGGACTGATGAGCGTCTCTCCAGATATGTATCCAATGCAGCGTGCCCGAAGTGGAACGGTGAGTCCACAGCTGGTGAATAAACTTGCCCTGGATACCAAGCTGCCATCTTTACTCCCCATCCTTTTTTTCTTTTTTTTATCTGTTGGCATCCCATTGGTTGTTATTGTTCCATTGTCTGCCATCAAACTTTGAGCTTAATTTGATGTGTGACTTTGATTTGTCCCCTTCGAACACACGAAGGATCTTTTCAGATCTCCGTCCATCTTTGTAATTGCAACCTTTCTTTTCATTTCCTCTCGACACGTTCCTCTATGTACCTAACCCTCTCCTTCAGTTTTCCGTAAGTACCTCCACCCACTTCACTCCTACACACTGACGTTGCTGAAATACTGCTTGTGCTCGCGGCAACTTTGCTGTCAGCACGCCGCTCTCAGTCATGCCAAGCATTCACTTTGTGTTTGTGTGTAAAGGGACAACAGGCCCATTTCATTCAGCCCTGGATTTTCTTCCTGTTTGGGATCAGCTTTGTTAGCGTAGCTTTTGTTGTTGTTGGGCGACATACTGGTTGCTGCTACGGTCACACAGTTAGGGGAAGATATGTTTCTTCTGAGTTCCGTCAGAAATGAAAGAACCTGTAAATCCTGTGGTTCCCGTTAATGTTTTCACCTCGGCATGGAGTTACGATCTGCCCATCGCGGATCCTCTGGCTCATACTGCCTTTGGATTGCAACCTCCAACACCTTTTTCTGTATTTTTAAATTACAAATACTAACAGCTCCAAATCTCCTCTGCTGATTGATTGTCTTCTAACAGTGACGTCTTGGACCATCTTGAAAATTCAGTAAATCCTCCCTGCTCCCTCTCTTTTCCTAGTTTGACATGTTGGAGATGGACCGTCTGGAGAGGCAGCTGGTCAACTTGCCCCTCCTGCAGGATCCGTCCTCTTACATCCCCGACACGGTGGACCTCACCGAGGACGCTCTAGCCCGGGAATACTGGCTCTACTGCTTCGAGGAGGCGCTCGATGGGGTAGGACGACCGCTCTCTCCTCCATGGTTGCATCAGCAGTGCCTGAGTTCTACTGTTGCTGGCTGATGAAATGGCCTGCGGGGCTTTTGGTGTTTTGAATTCCCTGTCTTTGTTGAAAAAAATGTTAATAAGCTTTCTCTGATGACTATGGACAGAAGAATGAAGTCGTCGACAAAAATGTTTTATAAATGATTGAGTGTGTTGACACAAATTGCATATTCCCTTTTTTTGTACGTCCTCTGCAGTCGTTGCATGGTTGTCACAGCCTCACACTGGGCTCACTCTGTTTCTAAAGTGGTGCAGGCTCCGTGTGCTGCTGTGTCTCATGTGTGTATCCAGTGTTGATGATGTAATGACCTCTGCTTTTCATTACGGCTGATCAGTCACTCAATTCCTTTGAGCAGGTGGTGAAGCGAGCAATAGCGAGCCAGCCCGATTTGGCCGAGGCTGCCGAGCGGGCCGAGAAGTTCCGTCAGAAATACCGACACAAGCTTCAGACGTTACGTCACCAGCCTTTGTTAGTACTTTCCCTCTCTTTGATGCATGCCAAGCAGCTTTTAATAATTAAGACATAATCCTCCTCTGCCCGGTCACTGCACTTGTCTCACATCTTTGCTACCGACTGGTGGTGGAGATGGAGATGTGATTGTTCTGCTGTAGAGTGAACGTCACTTAAATGATTAAGTGTGTGAACAGTTTCAGTGAGCGATGGGGAACAAACCAGCACACGGCATGAAATACAACAACAAAGATGTGACTACCACAGTAACAGTCTTGGATGAATACTTAGACACAGAATATGACAATTTTACCTGTATCAAAGAGTTAGCAGCTGAACACACCCCTTAGCCAACCTTTGCTTTTGTGTGCGTGCGTGCGTACGTGTGCGTGTCTGTTTGTGCGTCTCAGTGACTAACATAGGATGCTTCTCCTCTCGCCTAGTGCTTATGGATCCCTGACAGTCCGAAGTCTGTTAGACACGAGGGAACACTGTTTAAACGAGTTCAACTTTCCTGACCCCTACTCTAAGGTCTGCCCGCAAGATGTGCCTGTTTTTCATTTGCACCGCCGGTGGCTCGTGATGGATTTGTTTTGTACAATCTGTCCTTGGCAGACGATTGCTTTAGCGCAAGTCTGCAAGGTTTTATATGTCATTTTAACACTGGCGCTTTGTAAAATAACTGAGATAATACCTTACCAATGTTATCTGCAGCCAAACTCTGAAACTATTGCGTTGCTGTCGTCACCCCTCAGATTAAGCAGAGGGAAAACGACGGCGCCCTGAAGTACTACCTGAGGGCGCTGAGCTCTCTGGACGAGCTGGGCTGGGAGGAGAGGCAGTTCGCGTTGGTGCGAGGCGTCCTGGCCGGGAACGTGTTCGACTGGGGAGCTAAAGCCGTATCTGAGTGAGCGCGATTCTCCCCACCGCTGGCGGGCCGTCTCTCTTTGTGCACGAGTGTGTGTATGTGTGTCCGTGCACAATATCAAGCTCTGGCTCGTTTTGTCTTGCAGCGTCCTTGAATCTGACCCCGAGTTTGGCTTCGATGAGGCCAAACGGCAGCTGGAAGGTACGGCAGCGCGTCTCCCTCAGTCAGTCCCGTCAGCACACAAAGCGTTTCTTCTTATCATGGCTTCTCGTGGATCTTCACACTCTCCGCTTTCTTGCTCTGAGCTGTCCCATGTCTTATCACCTCACACATTGTGACAAAGCTTTGAATCATCACGGTCCGTCTCTCTTTGTCTGTCCCCAGAGCGGCCGTGGCTCGTGGATGCCTTTGACGAGTGGCTGGAAAGATTAAAGGTTGGGATGATATATGTTTTGTAGAAACCGCGTCACTCTCCAGTTTAACATGTTTTTCCATCGCGTTCTTTCGTGGTTGGCGCAGCTTTGGCACGCCTGTGTCACAATCGTCGTGACAGAAAACACGGTCACAGATGTCTGTCAGGCACATACGGAATTCATAACAAAACACAGCCTTGGATGGAAGATTACCACGGTGTTAGAAATCCACAGTCAGGGTCAGGATTTATTCATCCTCACATCGCCACACCTGAACATTATTGTACGAACCGTGACATTGTTCATTGAGTGGATGTATTGCATTTGAAGTGTTTACTTCCAAAGAAATGTCTCCTTTAGAGAAAATCAGTATTGACAGTAACATAAGTTTCAGCTTTAAGTTGAGCCTTGATGGGGTCGATACTCACCCCTCTATATTCGCTATTTGTTTTCTGTGATAGTGCTGTTTTTTTCCTCCTGTGGTCTGGATGATCTATGCTTGAATACAATCCATCCTGGTTTTCTCTTTCAGGGTCCCCCTCACAAGTGTGCCTTGTTTTTCGTAGATAATAGTGGAGTGGACATCATTCTAGGGGTGATGCCCTTTGTCCGAGAGCTTCTCTCTCGAGGAACAGAGGTGAGGGACTGTGGCGCTGTAATGAAATTCTGTTGCCCTCGATTAGATGTGCCTCCAACTCGTTTGTCCACGTCGTCTCAGGTTGTGTTGGCCAGCAACTCTGGTCCGGCTTTAAACGATGTGACAAACGGTGAGCTCCAAATACTGACGGAGCGGATCGCCGCCATGGATCCTGTGATTCAGTGAGTTTCTCCGAATGCTGCGGCAAACACACACGGCCTTAAATCGTCGAGACGTTTTGGTAGCTGTCGTGAATAACGGACCGTTTATGGCTATACGCGTAAAATGCATAAGGGAGAACATTGTCGGATTTGGATTGCTGAGGCCAACACAGCCGACGCCAGCTCTTCATTTGTGTTAATTCTTTCTCAGCGTCGTCTTCGATTCATTCGGCTGTGTTTCCATGTCACTGAGCGTCCTGTGTGCTTTTGCAGGGCGGGTCTGAAGGAGGACAGGTTGACGCTGGTCCAGAGTGGTTCCAGCTCGCCCTGCCTGGATCTGAGGTTTGTGCGGAGGTGCAGAGTAACACGACGTAGGAATGGCGAAGACTCCCATCATGACTCACAACCTCCCTCACTCCCTTCCAGCCGTCTGGACAAAGTGCTGGCCATGGTGGTGAGGGAGCGGCAAACGGACCTGGTGATCATCGAGGGGATGGGCCGAGCCATCCACACCAACTACTACGCCATGCTCAGCTGCGAGAGCCTCAAGATGGCCGTCATCAAGAACTCCTGGCTGGCGGACCGGCTGGGAGGAAAGCTGTTCAGCGTGGTGTTTAAGTACGAGGTGCCGCCCGGCAAACACAGCCAGGATGCCGCGGCGCTCACGCCCTCGTGAGGCCACGGCCCGGCCGAACCGTCGAGCGGCGGAGCACATGCAGTAAGCTGTAGCACAGAATGTGAGGGCCACGGTCGTGTACTGCCACTTGGTGAATGACAGACCCAAATGCTGATTGTTAAATTCACGCCGCGGTCAAGGTGATAAATCACAGAGCGGTGCTCCAGTGATTTTTAAAAAGTCAATGGTAATTTTATTTGGGGGTGGGAGGTTTCACAAAAAGGATTGCTGTCATTCGCAGCTCTGTCCTCTTCCATGCACATGCATTCAAACATCAGTGGGTGCGTGGAATCATCTCAGGCCGCCTCATTGGCATGCCGCCCACCCCAACAGAACGCCCACAGAGATAAGACGCGTCGCCAGCGTGTGGCCGCAAGAGCAATCACACTTCTCACCGATAACACTTCTTTTCACTTCAAAAGAGTGTTTAATGTGCCTTGTGGCTGATGAGATCACTGCGCCCTTCACTCGGTCCCCACTGGCTACAGTTTCACCCGCCGCTTTTCTGTAGCAGGGACTTCACGTCACAAACTTAGTTGAAACTGCGTGTTTCCAGCTGTTACTGCCGGGATACGCACGGGGTCAAAATCACTGTTCACCACTCCTGTCAGCTATGCAGCCAGTAGAGTTGCAGGGCGGCATTTGGTTTGGTCACAACGAGCCAGTAGCACTTTATCAGTCACTCATAAGACTGTTTCCCCACTAGGTGGCAGTATACCACTGCGACTTTTGAGTTCCTCAGCTCTCGGTATCCTCTCCCGGGGTGCCAAGTGTCAAAATTCACACTACAAAGATCTGGTCTGATAGTTAAACTTTTAACACGTAAGTGATTCATCGCATACAGACGTGGAGCTTTGGCAGCATCCTCGCTGTGAATGAAATGAAAAGGAGAGTGGCACACGGAAGAAGCTGCTCTCCTCCTTAAATAGAAAACCCCATCTGTAGGTGTGAACATGGCAATAAAAGCACTGCACCACCTTCACCTGTTAAAATACAGCAACACTGACTCTGTGACGTGTGTGACACTCAAGAATCTGTCAGAGCTGATAAATCATCAGTATTTCTTGGTGGGATCGGATGGAAAATCTCACCTTTGCATGCGAGTATCTCTCAAGGTTTCGGCCGCTGCATATGTGGACTCACTTTGTGATACTGCAATTTGTACATAAATGTGGAAAGCAACTGTGTGTGTACATGTGTGTATATATAATTCCTTTGCTTCTCTTCATTTAAGCACATCAAGCACATTTTTGTGTATACCTCGACAATCAGTTTTAATTAAATGGGGGAAACCGTTTCACTGCCGTGTGAGTGTGTGTGCGCATTTCTGAATTGTGATGAACCTGCTCCGGGGGTTTCAGTCCACCATCTCCTTGATTCAGATAATAATAAGTTGGAATTGAGAGTTGGCACACATGTCTGCACAAAGTCTTACCGCGCCCCCGGCTATGCAGTCCAGGCCCCCTGCGGTGAGGCTGATGCTCGGTGGGAAGCTGCATGGTGATAATGTATGAAGAGGCCCAGCAGGGGGCAGTAAGAGGGGGGCCTGCCTCTGTTCTGCTCATCAATGTGAGTACCATAACACACTCCCGGTCTGCAGGCGGCCTGCTTTGCTGATGTCTATGGCTGCGATTGGAGATGTTTGCGATGAGCGTGAGCTGCTCATGGTTCCACCTGCTATAAGTAACACGTCACGCTAATTCGCACTCGCACCATCAGAGCTGCGCAAGAGCAAAACAGGCTGACATGAGCACGGTGAGCAGTTTATTCTTGTTCCAATAAACTCTGGTTGTGCGTTGTGTGCGTTCCAGCTGGACTGAAGCAGACAGACCGTCTCCATGATTCCCTGCAAGTTAGATCAGTGGTTCTCAAATGGGGCTACGCGTACCGCTGGGGGTACGTGGAGGTACTGCAGGGGGTACGTGAAGCTTTGCAAAATATCTTTAAAAAATCTTTAAAGTGCAATCTTCTTTTTTTTGTTCCTAAAAGAGGTAACGTTTTTTTTTTTTTGTGAGCAAATCTTTATTAAGTTAATTTATTTTGTATACAAAATATAATTTATTTATAATTAAGTTATAGATTTATTTCTGTGAAAATTTTTTAGTTATTTATGTATAAATTTAATTTTGTACTATTACAGAGACCAATTTAAATTAGCAGCGTTTTGCATATTTCAGTTTTGACTGGTTTTATGCCTTCTTGGTGGTCACCGTCTTCTGTTTTTCTTTTTTGTTTCTACATGCAATGTTTGCAATATGGATGTATTTGTCAGGTTCACTGATATAAGTTGTTTGGCTTTAATAAATCAGACAGTGATTTTACAGCACTGTACCTCTTTTGTCTTCCCAAAATGTTTTGCCCGTGTCAGGGGGATTTGACTAAAAATACATTTTTAAGGCAGTACATCACTGAAAAAAGTTTGTGAACCACTGGGTTAGATGAAGAGTGGAAATTACACTCAAAGTCCAACCAAAGCATCAAGATCATCAGAGTGGGGTGAGTGTGGCCATGTTATCTCTAAAGCTTTACAACTTGCCAACAGGCCTCACCTTTGAAATTGATTGTTGGGCCCTTTGGTGTTAGGCTAACGGACGTGTGACAAAGTGGGACAGAAACATCCGACCAATACTGCTTCTGTGTTTCTGCTGTTTCTGGCCACAGTGTGTGAGGTTGCAGTGAGTCTTGCTCCGCTCATTTGTTGTGCCTGTGGCTTTTAACGCACTTCAAGGTGAACCTGTTTGGCTCTGGGTAAGACTATTTCTATATTTTTGAAGTCTGAAGTCAGTGACTGGATTTGTTTGCCCCCCTTCAAAGCAGCTATCCATGTACGTTGGGTACGCTGATCCACAGAAAACCAGGAAAATGGGGCGTCCTGCTCCTCACAAACCCAGTTCTGCACATCTGAGCGTGTGTTTAATCTCCATCCTCCATCGTCGGTTTGAGCGATGAAGGCGGCAGCGTCTGAGCGCGTTATCTTCCTCCCACAGACTCGCTCACCCTGCGTTTTGGCCGGCTAAGTGGCTTAGCGCTGTTTGCGCTGCATCTTTGAAACCAAACGAGCATACAGCTCGCCGCTCGCCCGCCACGCTGCTTACAAGCGGCGTGAGGGCGGCTGGACAAAGTGAGAACAACAGGCTGAGAGCCCTCAAATGTCAGGCCGCCCCCTGCAGAGGCTCCCAGCCAGTGCTGGCCAAACCTCCCGGCGTGGCCTCGGGCCTCCTGTCGCTCTATAATGTGCTGCTTGTTTCTTCCCTGGTTGGAACCTGTTATCTGAGGCTTTTCTGTGAAATAGAGTCGTTAGTTTAAGAGGGCGAGGCGTTCCTCCCTCTCCCTCTGCGTGGGTCTGGCCGGCTGAGGTCGCAGTCATCACGGGACACCACCAAAAAATGTTGATTTTCACCAGTTTGACACCCAAATCCTCCCCCATTTTCTTTGTATACCTCAGCCTCTCTCCTCCTTGCATCCATCCCTTCCTCCATCCTTCTCTCTCTCCACCAGCAGGGACTGATGCTGATCCAGGTCTAGCTGAGCGTCCTCCTCCCCCGCCACCTCTCTCTGTCCCTTTATCTCTATCTCTCTCCTCTCCCTCCCTCAAACTCCCCCCCTCTCTTCTCTCCCTCTCCCCGTCCCTCTCTCTCTCTCTCTCTCTCTCTCTCTCTCTCTCTCTCTCTCTCTCGCTCTCTCTCTCTCTCCCTCCCCTCTCATTATCCCCTCATCCTGGCACACATTTGGGTTCGGGCCCTTGTTTCCTTTCAAACTGTGCCAGCGGCGTTGTGACTC
>OMPJ01010863.1:0-16031 GCA_900312935.1 Carapus acus
CCGAGCAGCCGAGCGAGGCAGGGGAAGAGAGCTGATTAGCGGTTTATCACAAGAGGGCAGATGTGGGAGGACGAAGACACGGATGGATGGACTGAAGGATGGATGGATGGATGGACAGACGGATGGATGGACGGACGGATAGACACATCCCAACACACAGAGTCCCCCATCGATATTTCTGTTTGCACGCCTGACTGAATGAAACGCAGTTGCTAATTGGAAAATGCTAATGCAATGTCACCTGCTTTTAATTTGAAATTCCCCGCCGTCCTGTCCCATCCTGCACAAATGGCTGGACAGAAAGTGTCCTTGTGTCTTACCTCCCTGTGCTGCACGCGTCTCATCACCTCCCTGATAGCGGAGCGGCTTGCCCGACGTTCTGCGGCTGCCTCCATGGGTCCGGCCTCCAAACTCACGCGATCAGCTTCTGGATTTGGGTCTCCAAGTTTTTTTTTTTCGTTTCTTTTCCTGGTTGGACGTCTGTCCAGCGGAGTGTGAGGACAGAGGAGGATGTCCCCTCTAACTACTGCGCTTCCTTCTCTCACTCATTCTGTCCTCCCACGCTGAGATCTTTCTCACCCTCTCTCTCTCCTCCCCACCTCTCTCTCCCTCCCTCTCTCTACTCTCTCTCTTTCTCTCCTCCCTCTCTTGCTCTCTCCTCCCCCTCTCTCTCTGTCCAAGGCATAACTGTCCTCACTTTAATCTCTCCCTCTCTCCCTCCTCCCTCTGTCCCCATCCCTTGCTCTCTCTCTCTTGGACGTAGGACGGCCACAAACTCTCCCTCTCTATCCTGTCCCACCACCGCCCGTCTAACTCTATCATACGCGATCTACAGACTTCAACGAATTCTGGGGGACATTTTTGAATAACGGGCCGTGACAGCAGGGCAAGAGAGGCGGACACGAGAGGTTAAAGGTCACGGTGTTACATAATTTCCCTCCAAATCTGACATTTGCCGGCCTCGGTGCAGCTGTTGCCCCTGAGACACGGTTGCTTCTGGCAGCTGTTAGAAAACATGGCGGCCTCAGATTTTCCCGGCGCAGACTCTCCACCACCATTCGGGAATAAACATCTGGTGATTAGGAATAAAAACTGCACTGCTGCTACTGTTGCCATTATTTACACTCAGGCCAAATCGATCCTGATGAACTCAACAGACATTGAACACGACATTTCTGAACGGATCACGAAGCTGATGTCACATGTAAGTCCACACAGCAAAGTCCACATTTTGTTATTTGAAATTGAGCTAACCATAAAAGCTAACTATAGCTATAACTATAAAATTTTATTTATCAGGCTTACAACATAAAACACATGATATTTTATATCAGACCTACCTTGGTTCACCGTTCAGACAGTTCCAGTCTGGATCCCTGAAGCAGTGTGTGTGAACACACAGGTTTGCGCGCTGCTCCTCATAAGAGGCTGTCCAGCTAGAAGCACCCGTTGCCCGCTGACAGCTGTTAGCACAACAGCTGCTTCTTCACTCCAGCAGAACATTATTACAGCAAATTAGGAGATGTGCCATTGATATGACATCTGAATTTCAAAAGTGTGATTTTTGGTTGACTAATTGTCGATATGACAAGAACAGGCAGCCTTGTTTGTGCGACAGATTTTGGCACAGAAGCCATCCACAGATCTTAAGGGGAGTTAGGTCCACAAATGGCAATTCAAGGCAGCCACAAATATGAAATTAATTATTTGGTCAAACTGGAATTCTGACTTATTTTTTCCATTCACACAAGAGTTAATGCCGTTTTACAAAACCCAAGATTATTCCCCAGCAGTCTACCCTGGGAAAAAGCAGAAATTTCGCAGCACCATGGATGTTGTTGAACTCATTTCTCCCTGCGCTTCCACTCCCGACCAGCAGATGGCAGTAGAGTACCAATAACATACCCGGACGGTGACATTTTATTTCGCGAGCTTTCACAGTAAACAGTCATCACGTCGCGGGGAAGCTAAGCTAACGCTCACCGCAGCCGAAGGTAACTACATTCCTTCCTTTCCCCCTCTTTTGTCATTCCAAGGGGATCGTTTCCTAGGACTTTTCCTCTGACAACGTCTCGTCTGACCTCTGAATGTAATGGTAGCGGAATCCATAAGACAGACCATTTGTTTGTGAATGCTTTGTCACTTCGAGCCGAGCGAAATCTAAAATTTAATTCGGATGACACGTTTAGTGATATTGCCGTCGTGGTGACAATAAAGGTCGACTTACATTATCTGCATTTGAGGTTGGTAAACCCTTAAAAAATGAATCTTTCTCGCCTCGCGTCGTGGCACAATTGCGGGGGAAAGGCGCATTAAAGGGCGACGATCAGAATTACGTTGTTATCGTGACCTTTGGTTGCTTTTGTCGTTATTATTATCCCAACTTTGCCTGAAACTGATATCGAATGTGAAAGCATGACTGCAGCCAGCTGTTCAGCCAGCTTCAAACATGTGACAGCGATTGGTAAATATTGACCCCATCAGTTTGCTTTCATGTGATATTCTCCACCCTGTCCTTTAGAAGCGTGCAGAATATATGCTGCTCGTGGTAACTGTGCCTAACAAACAAAATCAGCTGACGATGTGCTTATTTTGCGAGTTTCACTTCTGTGATCTATCCATTGACACAAAAGTGCCTACTTTTACATCTATGAATCCCCATAAATGTCCAACTCAGAGTCGCAATGAGGACGAGATCTGCTTCTCAGTAGGCCACTGATTGAGCCGCGATGACCTCGTAGCTAATAAAGCGTTTTGGAAACCGGAGTAGGTAACTTTTCTTGTTGTAAACAGAACCCAGGCGGCGCGCGCGCGCAACGACTGGGCAAACATCAGGCCGCTAATCATTTGCCTGAGTGCTTGCGAGGGAGACGTGGCAGCAGGTATGGCAGCCTGAGCGGAGCAGGCCAGGCAGAGGCCTCCAGCAGTCATGATATTTCATGTTCCCTTTTGTTCTCATCTTCTCTCCAGTTTGAGCCATGGTGATGAGCTGGTCCTGAGCCTTTTCCTCTCCTTCCTCCTCCTCCTCCTCCGTCTCCAGCCCCTTGGAAGGTGTGTTGCGACCCTCTTTTCTCATCTGCCGAGCCTGTGATGCCTCCCCGATGCTGTGGCTACTTGTCGCAGTACACACACCACCACCTTGCAGTCTTCCTCCTCACCTTCTTCAGGTAAAGAGGCCTCGGCCCGGCCGGCTGCTGCCCCGTATCAGCAAGTTTATTTGCATAGTAATTTGAGTAATTGCTGGAATGTGCTGAACAGGCCGTAACGTAGCAGTTAGCACAGTGGTGAGGAGATGTCAATAAATCAGGGGGAGCACAATGAACAGTGTGTGAGCACCCAGGTCCAGAATAGGTCAAAGGTCAGAGGGAGCAGGTCAGCACTGTGTGTTTATTTGTGATTATGGAGATAAGAGGTGATTAGGGGAGACCTGCACATCGATTTCCACTCCCTCGTGTAACATTTGCCCCCACTTACTGAGCTGCTGGTCCCTGTCTCAGGATTTAGGTTCTGAAAACCCTCGTGCAACAGCGCCTTCATTCCTGTCCCTGTCCCTTTTCCTACCCCTCCCTCCCCTCTTCTGTCTCCCTCTCAGCTATGTGCTGCTGCACGCGTCCAGGAAGACCTTCAGCAATGTGAAGGTCAGCATCTCGGCCCAGTGGACGCCGTCCATCCAGAATGGCAGCGCCACATTCTCACCCAGTGAGGTAGGCAGCACCTCGGCTCCGTCCCCCGCGAGGACGAGCCCTGGAACCGTCTCTACTGCGGCCTAGGAGGTGATAACCAACAAATCTGACTGTCTGTCCCGCTCCCAGACGTGGCAGAGGAACCGCCTGTTTGACGATGAGGAGAAGGCCACACTCTTCCTCGGCGTGCTGGACTCCATCTTCCTCTTCTCCTACGCTGTGGTGAGCAGCCAACATCTGCAGGTCTCAAAGGGGTCGGAGAGAGAGAGATAATGACGGTGTGTGTGTGTGTGTGTGTGGGCGCGCGTGTGTCTGTCTCTTTCTCTGTGTGTGTGTTTGTGTGTCTACGTGTGTGTGTCCCTCACAGGGTTTATACGTCAGCGGCATTGTGGGGGACAGGATCAACTTGCGCTATGTCCTCTGCTTTGGCCTGTGCGGCTCTGCTGCTATGGTGAGCCCACGCGCACACACACACAGACACACACACAGACACAGACACAGATACACACACACACTGTACATACACACACACACACTGTACATACACACACACATACATACATACATACACACACACACACACACACACACACACATACACACACACACCATACACACACACACACACTCAACCACACAACCACTCAACCACACATGCAATGTCTGCATGAGAATAATTTAGGTTTTGTAAAGAAAGCATGCAATGGCTACTCTGTGTGTGTGTGTGTGTGTGTGCGTGCGTGTGTGCAGGAGTTCGTGTTTGGCACTCTGACGGAGTGGCTCCACCTCTACAACATCTACCTGTACTGCTCCCTGTGGGTGCTGAACGGCCTGCTGCAGTCCACTGTCTGGCCTTGCGTGGTGGCCGTCATGGGCAACTGGTTTGGCAAATCAGGGTGTGTGTGTGTGTGTTTGTATCGGTGCGTATTTGTGTGTGTTGGTGTGCGAGTGTGTAAACGCTCAGGTCCCGTAAATGGGATATTTGTGCTGCGAGTCAATCTGCTTCTACGCTGAGAGGTGTGTGACCGCTTCACTCCAAAGTCAACTACAGCATTGAGGGCCACGCCTCACACACACACACACACGCGTGTGCACCTACACGCACACACACACACGCACACACACTCTTGGACAATGGCGGCCATTCATAGGTGAGGCTGCCAGGACACAGACGCCTTTCAGCCTCGGCAGACGAAGATGTAAACATAATTTTCTGAGAGCAAGAAATAGCAAATCAGTTGGCTGCCAGGTCAGACTGAAATTTGACAGCATGTCAAAAAATCTCCTTAAATGACCTTTTGTCTCTGTGTCGTCCATGTCTCTGCCTGTCCCCCTTTACAGCCGCGGCTTTGTCTTCGGCCTGTGGAGCGCCTGTGCATCTGTGGGGAACATCCTGGGCGCCTTCCTGGCCTCCAGCGTGCTGAAGTACGGATACGAGGTGGGACACACTCCTCGCTCGCCCTCGATTTCTCTCTCTCTCTGTGCGGATTAACTGTGTGTGTACGTGTGTGTGTTTGCAGTACGCCTTCCTGGTGACCTCGGTGGTGCAGTTTGCCGGGGGTGTGGTCGTCTTCTTCGGCCTGCTCACCTCCCCAAAGGAAGTCGGTGAGCACAGCAGGGGTCCCGACCTGAGCCGCGAGCTGCCAGTAGGGTTGGGCGATTTGGCCTAAAAAAAAAATCTGATTTTTTGAAGAAAAAAATCGATTTTCGATTAGATTTTCGATTTTTTTTTCAATGCACTTAAAAACAACTGCAGACATCTGACATATTGTCAAAGTGCAATTTTATTGCTGTGGTTGTCCTCAGAGTAAAAATGCATATATACAATCCAAAATTAGAAGTAAATCAGGCTCTGTCATTCAGCAATTTCAAGCTTTTACCCAGGTTTAAGTTTTCAAAAGTGCAACAGCAACTTCACAGTACCTTAAATGATCTGATTAGGAACAGATAACTAAACAAAGATTACTTAAGAAATCTTAGCATAGTGCAAATAAAACATTAAACATGTTGCTTAAATGCCTGTGGTAGACATAGCCTACTTAAAAGGTAAACAAATGTAAACAAACTTATCTTTAACGACAAAATAAGTGCTTATTATATCTCTGACACCTCCTCCAGCTAAGCGCAGATCTTTTGCCGAGTGGCAGTTTACAGGTGAGGCAGCGCTACGTTGGCGAAACACTTGCGACTGGGTACAACATACCTTGCATCTAAAACTTTCAACAAGAGATTAAAGCCTCGCTTTTCAACAGAATAAACTGGCAACATGTCTGTGGCAATATAAGAATTATAACCCACACAGTTTATAAAGCTCTCAAGAAGTGTCACTTGCTTTTTAGCCGGTGTGCTAGAGCTGCCGTCTTCGTTTCGTAGCTAGTTACAATTCTACCACTCTTCGGAATGTTTATTATTCAAGTGCTGGAACAGAGTAGTTGCACTGCTGCTTCCGGTAGCAACAGCCTTTAAACATATTTTACAGCGAGGCTTCGTCTGTTGCATCAAAGCCGACCCAGTTCCAAATGATTGAATTAGTTGTGCCTTTCTTTGAAAGTAGCTCTTGTTTACATGCTGCCGCTGCCATGTTGTTTGTAATTGTGTTGCGCGTGGGAGGGGGCGGGCTCATATTGCGCTACGGAAACCCAGAAGAAACGGAACGCAAAAATTGTCGAAAAACTCGAATTTGCAAAATAAAAATCGTTTTTAGCTACAAATTCGATGAATCGATTAAATCGATGTTTTGCCCAGCCCTAGCTACTAGGTAGCAGTTTCACGACCATGTGTGTGTGTCAAAGGTATGAGTGGCGAGCCTCTGACGGGCCTGGCACCGGTGGAGACGGACACAGACAGCCACCGTCCCCTGATGAGTGAGGACGAGGACGAGGTGGAGGTGTACGACAGGCGCTACCACTCCGTGCAGGAGCAGGACGAAGATCAGGACGATTCGCCCGCCGCCATCGGCTTCCTGCAGGCCTTCTGTCTGCCCGGCGTTCTGCCCGTGAGTGTTTTAGCGTGTGTGTGTCTGTGTGTGTGTGTCACGCAGGATCGCAAGGTTTGAGGTCTCGTGCCTCAGCCGTTTCCCAATTGTAGTTACCCTTGTTGTCCACCAGATGGCGACATTTTTCATTGTGTCTTTTTCCAGTACTCTCTGGCCTACGCCTGTCTGAAGCTGGTCAACTACTCCTTCTTCTTCTGGCTGCCATTCTACCTGAGCAACAACTACGGCTGGAAGGAGGCCGAGGCTGACCGCCTGTCTGTGTGGTACGACGTGGGGGGCATTCTTGGTGAGTGTGTGTGTTTGCGTCTGTGGCCGTAGAAGATCTGCAGTTCTGCCAATCCTCTGAATATTGAAAACTACATCTGCTGTCCTGGTCTGGCCATCTCAGGCGGGACTGTCCAGGGTCTCATCTCTGACATCATCGGGAAGCGCTCGCCAGTCCTGGCCATCAGTCTGCTGCTGGCCATCGGGTCCCTGGTGGGCTACAGCCGTGAGTACTCCGTCTTCTCGGCAGACCGCCGTCCACGGCGACCGGGGCAGTGCCGCCATCTTCCCATCTGTCTGTCCTCCCCCAGAATCGCCCAATGACCAGCCTGTCAACGCCGTGCTGCTCGCCACCACCGGCTTTTTCATCGGCGGCCCCTCCAACATGATCAGCTCGGCCATCTCGGCCGACCTCGGCCGCCAGGAGGCGCTGCGGGGCAGCCAGGAGGCGCTGGCCACCGTCACCGGCATTGTGGACGGCACGGGCAGCATCGGGGCAGCCGCGGGACAGGTGACCACACACACACACACACGAGGCGAGTGTGTGAGATGTGGAAATTTGCCAGTGGGTCAATTCTACATTATCACTGTATGTTTGTGTGTGTGCGTAACAGTACATGGTATCTCTGATCGAGAGCAAGCTGGGTTGGATTTGTGTGTTCTACTTCTTCATCGCCATGGTGAGTCTAGACATGTATCCCTCGTATTTGATACACACACACACACACACACACACACATACAGAGTTGTCCCGGCTGCGGGTGTCATTCGTCTTCCTCTCCTGTTGCCTTGCAGACGGCCGGCAGCATCGTCTTCATCGTCCCGCTGGTCCTCCGTGAGGTTCACGCCATGTGGAGAGACAGACAAGCGCGCCTGCACCAGCTGTGACCGCTGTGTCCACAAGGGGGCAGCACAGGGGGGCCGCCCAGGTCAAAGGAGGTACTCGGCAGGGAGCACACACGCACACACACACAGAGTGCTTCGTGCCGCTGGCTCGCAGCCTAAACTGTAAATGTAAATGTGAAGTGTGTAAATAGAGGTTTCCTGTGAGCTGGTCAGAGATCAAACTGAAGTGCCTGATCAAAAACGCACCACTGGTTGACTCGTTTGCCTTTTAAGGAGCTCAGAGAGCCTTTTTTCTGTATATTTCACGACTGAAATCGGTATGAATTTGAGCTAGTGTCGGTACTTTGGGCCTTTCTAAGCTGGAGCTTTGCAGGCGGGGGTCATTGTATCATTTGTTTTCATATTGGTTGTGCAATAATTGTATTGTTTTTGCTTCATATGAACATTGCACTCAGTCGGCACCACTAATGCTGGGATGGAGGCGGGTCAGAACCTCCATCCCGGGCTGACGCTGGAGCATTTTAGGGTTGTGGGGAGGAGGGAGGAGCCTCAGCTGGGTTACCAACACTTTGATTTCCACCCTCACTGCACAGTCAGGGCAGCGGGGCCGGTGGGCTCCGGCTTGCTCCACGTCCAGTCTACGTGTGCACTACATTCCCTCTCACTTTGTCGTCACGTCTTAATCCAAAATGGTCTGAAATGATCACAGAGGATCACGGGGATCTTCCTCCCGCCTAGTGTTTCCTGTACTTGATTTGTAGCTTGTGTTTATCTGCATTTTCTATTCAACTTCTTGTTTTTATCCCTTACGTTGCCTCACAGAATGTCTCCACATGACGGTGTTTACTTAAAAATACGGGTGTGTGTGTGTGACTGAGCCTGTGCAATGTGTCAAACGCAGCTGTGGTTTTAGTTTTAGGGGGGCAACTTTAAAACTTTTTGTTTGAAAGTATACACAGAATGATTTCTTGTAAATTATCCTGATCTGAAACTGTATTTAGCAAAACTTTATGTCATCGTTGACAAATTCAAGATGGAAATAAATTTCTTTATAACGAACAGTCATATTTGCAGTGTCGTCCTGTGACCGCAAGAGGGAGCCAGTGAGGCGAAAGACAAACAGTTGTAAGCCAATAACATCATTTATTAACTCTTTATGTTTCAGCACACGATATGACAATAAACATCAACAATATAAAAGCCAGCAGTGCACCAACAAACCAGCATTTTCTATACAAATATATCTATCAAATGTTTGATTCCGCTCCCGTTACACTTTGTGATGCGGCAAAGATACATGACCCAGTATTGAATTACTTAAGAATTATCACTGATGTATAGAGGTTATCATATATTCATGCATACACACCTTTAGGGACACTACACTTTGAAATCTGCGGCAGGGGAATTCAGAAAGCATCATTTGCATAGTGATTTTGGTTGCTATGGCGATCACCGTCTTGGCATTTAAAATGTTACTTTTGTTTTTAGTTCCCTCCAGATGATAAGAAATGTCTTTTCTTATCTTATCTCAGTTTGTGTGTTTTTTGTCTTTTTTTATGAATTACCATAAAAAAATAATTCTCTGGTCAACAAATATTTAAGTAGTGCAAAGATGTAGTTTGAGGAATAATACACTTAGTCAGGAAGCCTTTAAGGAACAAAATAAAGACTCTAGGGACTCCACAATCATCCCTACAAAACAAACGCAAAATAAGTTAATATAGATTCTGAAACACTTTCTCTCTCTCTCACACACACTCGCACACACACACACGCATACATACAGGGAAGCTGAGGAGGTTGAATCAAGCATAACCACGAGTAAAACAACAACATGGTGTTACCGAGAGGGAGGGAGAGACGGCCGGGAAAGGGGTGGAGCCTGTGGGCAGTGGGCCTCTAAACCCCCTCAGCTTGACCAGTGGGGGTCTATTTCTAGGAAAGCTGTCTTGGAGAAGTGGCAACAACAAGGGTGCTCTGATTCTCTCTCTGCCCCCCTGCCTTTCCTCCCCCATTTCCTGACACACTGACTCCCTCACCTGACCTGACGTGAAACTCTACACTGCACACTGAGCAACAACGGGCTTCACCCCTCTCTCCATTCGCCCGTCTCTTCCCTGTTTGTGGGTGTGTGTGTTTTTCTTTTAGTTACTTAATTTAGATTTTTTTTTTTGAGGTAGCAACAATGGACCAATCCAGGTCATGGCTTGTTATCCTAAATACCATAACAAGGAAAGAAAATGAGGAAGGTCCAATCAATTCGGCGAGATTTAACGGTAGAGTTGTGCTCATAAAGTTGCATTTATCTTGAAAACAAGAGCAAATTTTCCTTGGTTCAACTGCCTCAGCTACCAGCAGGAGTCTCACACACTCACACACAGACACACACAAGTACAAGGTACGTAGACAGAAGTGTTACTCTAATCTTCATATAAAACTATATTTTGAAAAACCGTTAGGGGTTCATCTGAGCTGTGGCACAGTGATAAAATATAAATGCTACATTCCCTTCATACATAAAACAGGCGTGTTTAAAAAAAAACAATCTGACATCACAGAAAAAACTAAACTGCAGGAAAAAGCTACATTGTAAAACACGTGGGGCTGATCAAAATAAGGCGTGTGTGGGAAAAATATTTTTACTTCCCTGTTAGTATGACACAAAGCAAAGAAATATTTCTAATGTGGTTTGTTGTTTTTTGGATTTTAAGGGGAAATACCAACTGTGTGTGTTTGTAATTATAATTATAGCCTGAAGGCACAAATTCCTTCCAAGGCCTCGATTTACCTTTTTTTAAAAATGTTAACATCACAAACAATAAATAAGTTCGGTACGAAACACAATTTCAAGGCCTCGTCGCTTCACCTTGCGTTGAACCTCCAACGTTGACCTTTAACCTGGAAATAATCAGAGTCGTGCTGCCAATTTAGGCCTGGCGTGACCTTTTGACCCCCCTGCTTGTCTCATACGGGCGTGAGCCGTCCGTGCCAACACAGAGGAGGGGAGGTCAGAGATCACAGGCTGAGGCTGTGGCCCACTCAGGTCCTCTTTTTGAAAAGAGTCCATTAAAAGTGAATTCACAGTTTTGATGAAAGACGAGCTCAGAAAACTTGCCAAACCGTTTTGAAAGTTGCGATGGTTCGGGAAAAAAGGATAAAAAAGCATAGCTTCCTCATGCTGTGAGTCGAAGGTGTGTGGCGACGCCGTGTGTGTGAGCGTCGCCACGAATGTCCCAAAATGCTACATATGTACATCTCGTATGAGGCGTATCTACATGAGGTGACGTGTGAGTGTGAGTGTGTGTGTGTTTGCTCTCCTTCACTGCCGTGAGGAACCTTTGTAATGCATCAGCCTCCTCTTCTTCACGTGGAAGAAATCTGCAGAACGACAGGGACGTGTCAGAGGAGCAGCTCACGGTAATCACACACACACACTCAAGCTGTTTCTCACTCACCTGTGATGTTGGCCTGCCTGCGTTTGCTTGGGCTTTGTACTCTGTAGCTCCCCCTGGTGGTCACCTCGAAGTACTCATCCCCAGACGTGGATGGGCTGCTGGAGGCCGGCGAGCCCTCGCCTGACGACGTAGATGAGGACGACCTCCTGAGCGTCTTGGCCTTCGCCGACCGCCTCACCGTGCAGCTGCGGTAGAAGGCCGGCACGTCTTGACAGTGTAGCTCCTCCCACTCCATGGCCGCGCCCGGCGTGGGCCGATCGCTCTGGAAGTCGAAGCTCCAGCGTTTGGTGGCGACCTCCACGCTCATGCTGAGCAGACGCTGGAAGTCCTGTTGCAGCTGCGCATGGTCCACAGGCCCAAACAGGTTCCTCCGCACAGGCCCCACCCTCAGGTTCAAGGCCTCAATGCCCCCCAGGCCCGAGAGGTCAGCGGTGGGCGTGGCTGCGGGCGAAGCTGTGGATGTGGGTGGAGGAGCCATCGCCATGTCCCTGTCGGGAGACCGCACCCAAAGTGAGAGGAGGGGTCAGAGGGCGCGTGGAGGCCTGCAGAGCTTCAACAAGGTGTGTGTGATCTGGATTTTACACGCAGACTTAAAAGCTATGATGTGTTACAAACTCCCCCAACCCCACACACACACCTCGGTTTTGTGTGATCTAACACACGTGTGCCGTGAAATGCTGAGTCATTATTCCAGCCGACGCCAAATAAATCAGGCCGAACTTTCGCCGCCGAGCTCTGCCTGATCACCACCTGCTTGAAAGTCAAAGGTCGAGCGGAATAAAGGCTCAGCCGTTGTCACCTGGCTGAGAAAAGTCTGATCCTGCAACGCCACGCCGAGTCCAATTACAGCAGCGCCACAAAATTCCAGTGACCGAGAAGTCACTTGACTGAATCTGGCACTTTGTAAGAACAAAATCCACAAAAACCGCCTGCTCCCAATTAAGGTTAAGGTTAGGGAGCCTCTTCTATCAACATGTCACCTTAAGCAGCATTATTGTCACTGATTTTACTTACCGAGTGTGTGAATAATTAATATTAACATTTAGATCACTCAAAATAACTATTAATGTAATATCTGTAATTACAATAATTGTTTTGAACACCAGCTTTGCAGTATCCACCATGCTTTTTTCCCTTCCTAATATCTGTCTTACTTTAGAGATTTTTTTTTTTCTTCTTTTTTTTTCCTTCAAACTGCCGTCATCAAAAAAGTGTCACTGACTTTGAGGACTATGTGTGCAGCTTCTCGTCAGGTTGACTATTCCACTCGGATGTTAAAGCCGACAAACACACACAAACACACGCTCTTCAAAGACGATTTATGGGAGATGCGCAAATGTTTGACATCTGCTGCGCACAAACAGCACTCGGGTCCGGATCAGAGCCGCAAACAGCTCCACATCAGTGGGTCACACTTTCTCTAATTACGGCCCGTAAATCAACTGCGCCACCGGCGTCGCTGCACAGGCAGTTCAAGCATTGGAATTTGAGGTTATTTTCAACTCCTATTATTAATTTGTCCGCCCCAATTAGTCCCGCGGCCCCTCGCACAGACCCGGGAATGTTGGGCTGAGCCTGGTGGGCGCGGTGTGCGGCTCGAGTTTCCACAAAAACACCCCGAAATCACTCCGACCCGGGTCGACTCCCACCCGACTCTCTGGTGTCCAGGTCTGGGTGGAGTGACCCGAGTTCGGTCCGGTTCGGGGCGAACCCGGTGACGCAGTTACGTTCACGGCCCAATATGTAGGTTAATGAGATGCGACACAGAAACGCCGGACAGCACCAGAACACGGACACACACGCGTACACACTGGACCTCGGCCAGCCACAACATAACATCAACTAAATTAGCACTTTATGAAACTTTTCAACGCTTTGCCAGAGGTTTTTCGCATTTTGGAGAATTTTGCAGGCACAAAAAATAAAATGCCTCTGAGACTCGTATTAAAACGATATGAGGTATAGATAAAAATAGATTAAAAACACGCCGCAATAAAACATAAACAAGGCAAAAATGTTAACTGCGCCTTACCATCGGCGTTGATGAATCCCGAGTTGAGTGAAATCGATTGCGTTGGCTGGGAGTAGCGCAGATAAACACACTGACGGAGTGGACGAGTCCAGGGAGACTTTTCGTATCTGTCTCAGTCCCTTATCGGGAACCTGTTTGTTAGGGACGCAGAGGACGGGGGAGGGGACGGAGGAGGGGACGGGGGGCGTCGTACCGCTATCAGTCACGTGGTTTCCACCAAAACAGTCACCGAAGGTGGTAAACAACATTTACCCGATCGCCTCACTGACAAGTGAACGCAACAGCGTCTCGGAAACGCGAAGAACGTTGTGTGAAAATCCCCGAAAAGTTGTCAAAAATACTTCACTGGCCGTAACAACATTTGAAATCTACTTGTTAACACATATAGATTTTTTCCTTACCTTTCGATTATAAAAACACGTCAGTAGTTCCTGCGGACTCCGAGCTTGTCGATGCTGCCGCTGCTGCGTTCGCTGGCGCTATGGCTGAGCGCCGGTCCCAGAAGTAGGTCAAGTATCCGGGCACTGGCGGCCATTTGCAGCCCGCTGACAATGTGACACACATTCTCGTGCCTCGTTTCATCACGTTCACGCTGGCGCTGCGCCCAGCGCGCGCAGTCACGTTGAGCTGCAACGTGAGCGGAACTCTCGTCCCGCCACTTTTTAACCCTCTCCGCGCCGCCATCAGCCTGTTTACTGCACAAGTGTATGGGCGACTCACCTCTGAAATGTGGGGAAATAAACCAATTTCTCTAAAAACTATCTGCACATCGACTTGGTATGGTGCTTGACAATGTAGTGTATATTCAGAGGAGTAAGCCTCACCCCAACTAACTACAAATTAAGCTAATGACCTGTTGACCTACAGAGGTCACATCAGATGTGATTTTGTGATCCAAATTTAGGTCACTCAATTATCCTGATGATATGCTTGTTTAACTATGCAAATATGATACACTGATAATGCATACAAGCAATATATGTTCATGACTACTCTCCAATTTCATTAAAACATAAAGTGTAAAGTAGGTAGAGCCCTGATGGAGTGCAAGCAGTTCTTACTTTAGCTTCAAATTTAGAATATTTAGTCCGAATAAAAACACCAGAGATCTGCCTGGTGCCAAATCCAACAACAATAATAGTAATAATACATGTAAGAATTATTTGTTTTGTTTGGACTCCTTATATTCACATTTTACACACAACTTCAGACAAACCAGCGAAAAAAAAATTGTTCCTGGATAAATGGCAACACTAACATGACATGCACTGCTCCAAAGGCCCCTCCAACGGTGTTTGTTGTGTAATAGGTGTCAATGTCTCTTTTTTTCTGCTATTGTGTTGGTTTTCTTTGCCTTTTATGAATAACTGTTACATCACCGGTGCTATGTTGCATCCGAGCCGCAGCTCCTCCAATTACACACCAATGTGCTGTTACATCTTCTGTCTATTGTAGCATCACAGCTGAGATCACACGCCTGAATGCAGCATCTTGTCTGATTTTTACAGGGACACAATGGAGAAGCCACCTGAGAGGCTTTGTCACACAAGTTATTCCACATTTCGCTTTATTTTGATTATATTTAGGACGGTTTCATGTGCCAGCAAAACAAAATAGCTGATGGAGGCCACAAATCAGCTCACAAGATACACTGGTTGTCAAAGTAGTGACAGTCACGAGACAGCTATTATGAGTCACTGTGACTGTGTGTGCTTGTGTGTGTTTGTGTGTGTGTGTGTGTGTAATTACGTCATGGCGGAGGAATGCCTAGAGGTTAGAAAATAGGTGTTTTCACTAGCAGATTAGTGCGAGTTCAAGGCCTTTCTGTTCTTAGAAGACCATTTTCCCGGATATGCTCACATGTCGGCTTATACTCAGGCCTTGGAAAGTACATTTTTCAACTTTTCCAAAGCAGAATTATCCTCGAAATCTGATTAAAAAGTCATGTGCATTGATTAGAAAAGTGGATTACATGTTAAAAATATCCCTCTTGCCTTTTCTGCCACATCAGAAGTTCGACCACTAACAGTAATCAGCAGCCCAGATCCCGACTTGGTACTAATCCGTGTGTGTGTGTGTTGTATTGTTTCCACACCGTTGTGTCTGAGGCAGAAAATGAGGTGTGCACATTGAGTTTTACAGTGTGTTTGCGAGTGGCCAGCCCGTGTTTTCGTGCTTTATTTCTCCTCGGTGTTCCTCCTAATCCCCCTCTTGTGCTGTGTGTTTAGCTCCGCCCTCTTAACCTTAATCCCACTCACTCCTCACGCAGAGCCGCCCGGGTTATCACCGCTGAGGCCTTCGTCAACAAAGGCCATTGTCCCCATGCCATGGCCAGATACGGGCGGCTTGAAACGTCAACAACGCTGCACAGTCGGCAGTTTACTTATTTATTTACGTACTTCTTTAGAAAGATTGGATTTTGAGATTGGGTTTATTCTTATGATTGTGAACGTGTTTTTGATGTGACTGTTCTAGAGTAAATTTTGAGGTAGGTTAGTTTAGGAGCAGTGGGCGCGGCAACTGTCTGGTGCCTAGACATCTTCTCAGCCACAACTTGTAAAGTACAGCATAGTCAACATGTGTGTGTGTGTCTGTCTGCGTGTGTGTGCTTACGGAGAGAGTAGACAGGTAGACAGAGGAGCTCGATCACTTCTGTTTCGGTGGTCATGAATATGGAGGTTAGAGGGATGGTGTGGAACCGAGAAACCAGAACCAGGCAAGAAACTGACCCTGGACCTGAAGACTGGAGGGCA
>OMPJ01010864.1:0-22520 GCA_900312935.1 Carapus acus
CACACACACACACACAAACACAGTTGTACTCCTGCACTCAGTACAGAGATTGGAGTGTTTGCTAACTCACACTGCTGTACTCAGATCAGTAATTGGGCCTAAAACGAATGCATATCTTGTCCTTTTGGTGTGTTTATTTTATTAGTGTTCGTTATCAATAAGATAAACACACCATCGTCACATTTTTGCCCCTAACTCATCAATCGATCGTGAACTTGGACACTTCCAGGGGTGTGTGTCGGCCACCAGTCTGCTGGCTGACTGCTCCGCAGGGGGCGTGCTGCTTTGTTTATTATCAAATATATTTTTAGCTTGTAGTACATGGGCGACATTTCCATGTTTTCCCACAAAAGGCAATACACATGCAGCTCTCTGGGGACTGTACTGAGTCCTCTGGACGCAGAGGCGGCGTTTGTATTTATCTGGGGAATTTTCGCGATAACGTGTGTATGTGTGTGTGTCAGATTGCATCCTCAATTAGTTTTGGTTTGTCTTTTTCTCTGACAGCATCAATCTCATTTGTATGTGCGTGTGTGTGCGTGCGTACGCACTTGTGTGTGTGTGTGTGTGTGTGAGAGAGTGGACTGTTAGATTCATTTGCAGTTTCTTATACTGAAATACTTCATCATGACAAAACGGAGGAAAGAGAGGATGTGAATGTTCTTTTTCACACTTTATTTGCACACTGTTCAGGTTTCATCTTTAGCCTTACTCTAGAAAGTGTGCGAACACTAGCCCCCCAAATTCTGGCGGAATTTTTGCTTGATGATCTAGTCACGTCTCAGATCATTTGCAGACAGGCATATAGACAAACAGGGGCGTCCACACGGGCGTGTGCCTCAGACCTAAATGTTATGGAGGAGAGAGAGAGAGGGCGAGAGAGAGAAAGAGAGAGCGAGCGAGCTCGGTTGCCATGGAAAAGAAAGCCTCACTAATGAGTAATGGCCCGCTCGCTGGCCGGCCCTCTCCCATGACAACACTATCCTACAGCTGGGCTCCAACCAGCACAGCTGCTGCCCCAAAACTCAAAACCATCCCCCACCACAGCCTTGGCAGCACAGCAGCGTTCTCACTCTCATCTTTCCCAATAATCAGCGTCCACGGCACTGACGTTTCCAAGGTGCTCGGATTCCCCGTCCATTAACGTCTTCTGGGCTTTTTTGGGCGATGATGCTGGTCTGTATGTTCAGGCTTCACTCTCACGCTCGCAACTCTGATGCCCAGTGTGAGTGCCCGCGCCACTGAGGTCTGCACATCCCCCTAAATGCATGTTTTGCGGACACTGTTCGCTCCCGGCAGCTGCGATTCATCCGGCTCGTGTTACAATCTCTATTCTGGCATTTGTGAGCTCATCTGGCCCACTGATAATTCTCCCCTCCACCCACTCCTGCTGCCGGGGGTGGGGGGTCACTCATTCATCTCTCTAAAGGCCGCCGTTCCTATCGCAAAGAAGCTCAGCGCAGTATTAGCGTGATGAAATTAGATTCCAGACGATCTGCTCATTTGGCTGGTGACTGGGAAATATTGTTAAATGAGATTTCTCACGTCGGGACTCTCGATTTCTGAGAATATCAGAACATCATTGAGGATTTCAGTCGAGCTGAGTCGCTCTCAAGGACAGAGACTTACTGCGCTCTCATCGGTCTCGGAGAGTAATTTCTAGAACATGGTAACTTTGCAATAACAAGGAGGTGTGGTGAGTTTGCGGCATAGAGGATTGCAGACATATTGAAAAACTAACATTCAGCGTCACTGAGGTGGACAGTAGCAACTGGGGCCCTGACCCTTGACCCTCTGTGTAACACAGATGCTCTGCACAAAGAGGAAGACCAATTGGAAGTACACACACACACACACACACACACACAAATTGACAACACAATCCACAAATGAGCACAGCACTTCTCCTCAACGCTTTTTGTTCAGACCCTCCACTGCTCTTTTCACTGCTCTTCATTAAAATGAACCTTGTTGCATCCGGCTGAGCTTTGTATCCTGCAGCGTATTTGAAGAAATTTTTCTTTTCGACTGAAGTCAAGCAGGACTTGAAGAATGAAACAGATGCTCAGTAATGCCAATGGGACCGCACGCATGGGCCCTTTCATGAATGACGTGACAGTAGTTTGTTATAATAAAAACAGATTTCTTTGTGTTGTGCTCCTTAGGAGATGTGATTATTCTGATCTCCCCCCCCAGAATGCACCGGGTATTTCTGAGCCCTGCTTCTTCACACCGTGTGGTAGTCAGAGGCGGTCCGCAGATAAAAACAGCAGACGGGAGTTCAATTTAGGTGGTAATGTGACAGCACAAGTTTCCAGAACAAGCCTCAGCCTGTCGCCCTTTTACAACATATTTCATCAGTGGTGCAACGCCGTCATGCCAGACGCCGTGTCACTGTCACGGCTGCGGCTTCGAATGTGGGGGATACATTATTAAAATCAGCACAGAACTCCAACTACTTGAAGCGATTTTGTGTGAGTGGCGCTCAGACGCTGATGTCCTAATGAGACTGAGGGACGATCCACGGCTGACTTATTGTCTCTTTGCCACGCAGGACCACACGCGAGTGGTGAGCCCCATCATCGATGTCATCAGCCTGGATAACTTCGCCTACTTGGCTGCCTCTGCTGATTTAAGAGGAGGTCTGGCTTTATTTACTGTCCAAACACAGTAACCACACTCACTGAGCGGTCAAATCCATTTTTTTCCACATTTTCCAAATGGATTTCAATGATTTTCCTGAGCTTTGTTTGATCAAAAAGCTCCATAATGAAGTCACTTAGCGCCACCACCCAACCCCCCCCACCCTCTCTTTTTCTCTCAGGGTTTGACTGGAGTCTGCATTTCAAATGGGAGCAGATCCCCATTGAGCAGAAGATGGCAAGGAGCGACCCCACGCAACCAATCAGGCACGATTTCTCCACGGGGGTTTCTTCCTCTTCTTCTTTTTTGATGAAATATCATTTCAAGTTGAAGCAACCATTCTGACAAGTTAATATTTAATCTAATATGAAAGGATCTCGGTGGCTGATGAAAGCAAAGTCCATCTTAACCCCCTTTGACTGGACGCAAAAGTCATGATGGCTGCTGTTTTTTTTCAAAGTTGCCACAAATGAAGTTTGACAGCATTGAGCGATGGACATGTAGTTACAGCGTGAGAGTTACATTCTCTCCTTGGCGCTTTGCAGGACTCCCGTCATCGCCGGCGGCATCTTCGTCATGGACAAGAGTTGGTTCAACCACCTGGGCCAGTATGACACACACATGGACATCTGGGGCGGCGAGAACTTTGGTGAGACGTTTGATTGTTTTAGATTCTGTTACCCTGAAATCCTCAAAGCGTTTGATTCCACACTTTAACATTTAAACACCATGGCCCTCCAGTCTAAACACACATTTCATTTTTATTACAACTATCTATGAGTCGCATTCTGTGTAAATGGGACTTTTCCTACCATGATTAATGAATCTAGGTTGGAGCAAAACTCTATTAACAACCGCAGCCTCCAGACCTAATGATATTATTTTTCCAAGAAAAACGCCTGGCTTATTCTTAGCAGAACAACTAAGTTCATGCTTGGATGGATTAGTTCTACTCTGAATACAACAGGCGTTTGCCCATTCTGGGGAGTAGTGGCGTGTTGCCGAAATGCTTTAATGACATTTCGGTGCAGCTCCCTTGTCAAATCAAAGTTGCAGTGGCTCATTCCTCTGTTCTCTGCGTCCTTGGGATTTCCAAAGCGGCCGCACATGAAACTGTCGGTGGCGTTTACGATACGCACAAGACAGCTCAGGAGGCAGATAGCTGCTGTAAAGATGAGCTGACACGATAATAGATGCTTGATAGCGCGGCACAGGACCTGCTCACATGTGTGTCAATCCCTTTCCCCCTCTTCCCAACCCCATACAGAGCTGTCTTTCCGGGTGTGGATGTGCGGGGGGAGCCTGGAGATTCTTCCCTGCAGCCGCGTGGGACACGTCTTCAGGAAAAGGCACCCGTACGACTTCCCAGAGGGCAACGCTCTCACCTACATTAAGTGAGTGAGCCCATGGGGCCGTGGTAGGGAGGAGGGAACAATGTTGGATTGTGGTTGATTTCCATCAGATGTCGTCAAGATAATGACGATCCCGCAAAGCATCTTGGCTTCCCATGTAGACTGTTGAAGCCTTCCCTCCAAATCCCAATTTTGTACTTCTATGCAGGTTTCCAGCTTTTAAATTAGGGCTAGATTTAGGTCGTGTTGGCAGACACCACTGGTAAGGCTGCAAAAATAGCAAAGCGCTTTTCTTAACTTTTCATGTGTCCACTAATCGTGGACGTCTTCATCGCAGACATGATGCAATGGACTGATACTACAGTAGATTACATCATATTATCGGCTTCCTCTCAGCATCCGATGATTCTCCTTGTGTTTGGCCCGCCTGTGTTTGGAGACACTGTGAGCTGGTCTCTCTCGCTGTTGTCATCAAACCAGGTGGACCGATTCAATGTGTATAAATGCTCCACCCGCTCCTCAGAGTATGAGAGACTGATGTGACCCTGTCCTGCGGTGCAGCACCCCCTGTCTGCAGTTATGTGGTTAGGGCAGCTGGCGTCCGCTGTCCCTACTGCGTCTGAGCAGGTGTTTGGTCTGTGTCAATGCAGGAACACCAGGCGTGCGGCTGAGGTGTGGATGGACGAATATAAGCAGTACTACTACTCAGCTCGGCCCTCGGCGCAGGGCAAAGCCTTTGGCAGGTTAGTTTGTGGTATGTCTGCTACCCTGCAGACATGCCCACACAGAGGGTTTGTCTGACTTTCATGCAGAATGCATCAAGATAGTCAATTTTGTCCTTTGATATGTCAACATTCTCATTCCCAGCATCGCAGACCGCTTGACGCTACGACGGAAGCTGAACTGCAAGCCTTTCCGCTGGTACATGGAGAACGTTTACCCGGAACTGAGGTGCAGTATCCCATCTAACCGCGGGTCGCTCTGCGTATCGAGCCATTCTTAATCATATTATCTGCTTACTGGGAGGCGAGGAGCTCAGGCACCCCATGAAATGCATGTCAGTTGATCTGCTTGAGAGTCACTCGTTGCCGTCAGAGAGAGCTGAGACAAGGGGAGGGTGTAGAGAAGGACTGAGCCGTCGCCAGGAGGAAAGGTCGCCTCATGGGGGAACGGTCGCCCCATCAGGATCTCTCCTAGGTGAGCTCCGGTTAGGAGGAGACCTTGGTGGAGGCCCAGAGTCTGGAGGGATTATCCACTCCGTCTGGCGCGGGCGCTGCCTGAGATCTGTCAGGAGGATGAGAGTGAGGATCAGGATGTCTGGGCTCCTGAGCCTGTGGCCCTAAGTAACCTTGGCCCGGCTCAGTGAGGACACGGTGATTGATAGGTGGGATCAATCACCTTTCCACAAACCCCATATTTCTGGGGATATGGCTTCTCAAAGCAAAGTGATACCTCACAAGAATATCACAGGGTGGATTTACTGAGTGATTAATCGTTTCTTCAGTCATTTGTAGCAGGAGTTATTTTTTCCAACAGGCTGTTACATCTGACACCTAAGCAAAAAAAAAAAAAAAAAAAAACATAACCAAAAAATGGAACTCATTCTGTTTTTAAGAGCAGAAAAATGGTTTGGATGGCTACAGAACATGCAGCCTACAGACATCTGGACTGAGATGGAATGTATGAGTGGGGTGTTATTGTGTGTGCCGCTGTGTTCTCTCTCTGTGGCGGCTTGTTTTTCCGTGGCTAGCCTCCAACTCGCAGAGGCTGTCGCTCCTTTGTGGCGCATTTGCACAATTTCACATCAATGGCAACATCTGTTGTGACGGCACTGTGCCGCTAAGTGTGACTTAGCACAGCAATAGGATGGCACGGCACATGAACCCGTCTGCTCACCGCTGGGGGGAAATCTGAGTTTAAGGGGTTGGTGTCTTGGTGGGAGTGGGGTGGGGATGGGGGTCTGGGTGGTGGGTTAGGGTGTTTGGGGGACCCTCTGATTTCACTGCTTCCATCAGGATCCCGGAGCAGGAGGCAGTGTCCAGCGTGCTCAGACAGGGAGGTCTGTGTCTGGAGAGCAGAGGGACGGGCAGCCTTGGCCTGGCTGACTGCAAGGGTGTCGGAGCCAACAGACCACAGTCACAGGTCAGGCCTTTGCCACTGGGGGGCGATGTTTGACTGGGCAATCAAAGTTGAGTAAATGTGAGGGGCATTGTACCAATATATTTTTATTATGATGCGCAGGATTATGGGGCAGTCACACAGAAGCTTACGATATATGTTGTTGTGTAATTAGATTAAATTGATTTGTTAGGAGAAAAAATGTTGTAGAAATTAGCTTCTCCCTTTCATTGAGCGCCTCAGGGATTACTGAGTAGAAGATGCGCAGAGCAACGCGCGGGACTATGTGAGAGCAGTTTGTCCCAGCCGCTGCATTTTTAGGGGAGATGTGGAATGATTTAGTATTACAAATTTCCATGATGAGTGCGTCACGTCTGAGGCTCAGATTCAATATGACTCCCAAATCTCTCAAAGTGTCATCAGCGACCAAAAAGTCTCTTTGCAGAAAATGTAGCGTTGGCTAAGGGAAACGAGTCATTCCTGTTGTAGAGCGATTTGTTGTTTATGTGACTTTACTGGATGTGCTTCAGAAATGGGAACTGGTGGAGCCACTCATCCGGCAACAGGACATGTGCCTGGCTATTACAGCCTTCACCGCAGGGTCAAAGGTGAAAATGGAACCCTGCAATAATAAAGAGCCCCGACAGGTAAGAGGGAATTGGCTCTACTTGACTTAATTAAGTTTGACACAGTGATTAAGGAGGCAATCCTGGAATGTGTTCATGTCGGTCTGATCCCACGTGTGTTGCGCGGGGAGCAATTTTGCTTTGAACTCCTGCTATCAGTCATCCCACCGTCTCGTCTCCAAACGATTGCCTCATTTTTGGAATCAAGCAGTCGTTTGTTCTCGATATGACACTGAATCCATTAGGCACCCAGATGAAAGAATTGGCAACGGGAGGAGGTTCTAGGACAGATGGAGAGTAGAGACTGACAGCTCTCGTACCGTCCTGACAAGCGTGGTGCCAGAGGACAGGCAGAAAATTTTGTTCTCGCCGTGGAGGAAGAGCCCCCGTAACTCCTGGTCCTTACCCAGTGTCCTCCCCCCTGGTGCTCTCTGGGAAATTGTTTGCGCTCACATGCCTCGATGGGGCTGATTTGGCTGCACGGCGGAGAGTTTTTAACTGAGTCCATGTGTGTGAGCGAGCTGGACGCCGGCCCGCTCAGCCCGCTCGTACTAATCCCCGAGGACATCGCTGGGTGCTTGCCCATCAACAAGCAATCTCTTTTGCTGTGGGAGACACATGCACACATTGCCTTTTTTTTTTTTTTTTTTTTACCAATTCTGAACCCACGGAGGGCAAAAAACTCTCTCACATTTCCAGAGGAGACAGTATGAAAATGGTTTTAAGCCCCAGAGCATTGTCTCCTTTCAAAAATAGGCCCTAGCGTTGCATTACACGCCTTGAGTTTTAGAAAATATGCTCCCCTTGTGAGGGTTCCCTGTCCCAGCTCGCCTCCTCGGAAGTGCTACAACATTTCCATTGTACTTTTGAAATAGATTTCCTGACTTAAAGTCATGTCATCTTAATGTTAATGCCGTTATCCTTCCGTACAGCAGGGAGCTGGTACGACACTCCACACTTTGAAATGTAAATAGAGAAACAAACAAGTAGTTCCTACATCCCCAGAGCACCTTTTTTTTTTTATCAGTCCTTTATTTTCACTTTTCAGATGCCGACAGGTCTGCTTCCCCGGCAGTGAAAATGAGAAGAGGGGCTAGTATCATCTCTAAAAGTATCGATATTGCAGGATCACTCCAATGCATTCCAGGAATGCTGCTTTTTCGAGTGACTGATGACGAGATAGTCTTACTTTGCCGGTCTGATTTTCTTTTTCTTGCTCAAGACACAACAGGGACTTCAAATTTAGGACAGACGAGACAGGAATAAAATGCGGCCAACACGACAAATGTTGTTATCTTTAATGTGTGGCAGTGTTATCTTGGTAAACTGCTTATTGATCCAAAATGTGCGAGTCAGGACAAGTGAGGTGAAGGAGCTGCAATCAGGAGGGAGAGCAGCAGCTCCTACGTAGGATACCATGTCCATCTTGTTTACACACACTAAATCAACTGTTACACGGAGGCAGTTACATCACATTACATAAATATCATCTGTCCAGATGATCTCATATTTTATGTGAAACAACGCTGTTACAAACACACGCCCACCTGCTGTTGCAGCTTTACCGCCACACACTGGTCCCCCTCCGTCTGTTTGTCTTTCCGGCGTTGTCGTTTAGCCCAGATGAGACTATTGCACCACAAAGCTCAAAGCCAAGCCCTTACTTGCTATTATTTACAGACGTTGCGTTTATGGGGAACGCTGTGCGCCCTCTCTGTTACTTACTCGGGCACTTTAATGCGCAGCAGAGATCGGACCTTAAGGTCTGTGCGCCCAGGAGTTGGCCTTGTTTGTTTCATGGAGCAGTTAAGAAAATCAGTGAAGAAACAGTAAAGAAATTCAGCCAACCAAATCCAACTAAGAACCCTGATTCCTCCGCACAGACAGAAATGTGACAAGATGCAATATTTAAACTAACATTTTATAGTCTGCTGAGCATGTTTACTACTCAGCAGAGTCATGGTGAAATGCAGCCCATTGAACATCACTGCTAAGGTTAAACCAATAATTCCTTTAAATTCGCCTTTCAGGGATGAGTTATTCTCTATAATAAACGCTACAGTCTGTAGAGAGGGAAAGTAAACTCAGAGCGTCTGCTGACAGTAAGAATTGGAGGTATGATGGACTGTTGCGCCGCAAATGTGTACCTCCAGGTTTGTTAGCAGAGGAAAAGGGAGAGAAAGGAGGAAAGGATGTGGAGACAGGCAGGACAAACAATAGAGAATAAAGGGAACAGACCATAGAGCTGGAAGGAAATACGGAGGAGATGCAATGGGAAAACTGCACAACACTTGGGCGAGCAATAAGATGAGATTAAAACGTTATTGATATCAGAGATATGAAATCAACTGTGTAACGTGTGTCAGAGAAATGAAATGCAGTAACCAAGTGTCTAAATGCTGCAACAGCAGTATAGCTTATGTCCGTCAAATCACAGTAAATCTCATCTGTAACTGTGTCACTGAACTCTATAGTCTGTGGACGCACAGATGGCTGTTTCATTGATAAAAACATTTTTTATCGTTGTAGAGGCAGAATGCTGCGCTGTGCAGCTGCTCTCGCGCTCCATTTTTCCACCATGTTCGAGTCAGTCACCCTTGTGATTACTGCAATCTAGGCCTGACTTTTCTCATCACCAACACCAACCCCACGCTCTGGATTATGAGTGTATCAACGCCAATTTCACGCAAGCCAAACATATGCAAAAGCTCTGCGATCTGTGGGAAATAATTTGCCTGTGTTTTTTCTTTTTCTCCTGTTTGTAGAAGTGGAAGCCGAAGGGCACGGCGCTGCAGCACACAGTCAGTGGTCTCTGCCTGGACAATCAGACCTCCTCTCTGGTCATCGCGCAGTGTCGCCCCCAACTGGCCAGTCAGGCATGGGAACCACAGCTTGTTGCCTGAGACAGAGTTATGGATGGATGAGAGGGAGGGGAATAAGAAGCAGGAAAAAAGCAGAGGAGGGGGGCAGTTTGAGTCCTGACCTGTGGATGGAATCCTGGGACAACATCCACATTCCGTCCGTCACCGTGCAGAGGGATGAGAGGAGGGAGGCCGAGGGGCTACGATGTCTACTGCAAGCTCCCGTTCATTGTGTCTCGGTGACGTGAGCGTCGCCGAAAGTGTGTCAAGGCGCTTTCGATCTGAAACTGCTGAGGTCTGAACCCTTTGTTCACAGCGCTTCATTCTCCAAGGATGCCGCCGTTCTCCAGAGTCGTCTAAAGCTTTTCACCGAAAACTGTTGCACATCTCACCGATTTCTGTGTCTATCTGGTCAACAATTTTGCTTCAAGTTTGAATTGTGAAGATTCCCTCACGATGAACGAGTGCATATTGTACTGTAGCAAACGTGTGAAGATGCACCTGACCTACTCTACCCAATCACTGCTCGTCTTGTAGCCTAGTATTAAGTTGAGGCATAGCTGACAACTATGTGGAGCAGGGCAGCTGTATGTATAGCCAAGTGAGATCTTCTTAAGTCCTGAATTGCATTCTTGAATGAACCATGCAGAGCTCTTGTCAGGAAGTTTATTTATTGTTTTGCATGGTCAGACCCAAAGAATGTTCTGTTCCTCTTGTGTGTCTCTTCAAAATTTTGTGTAAATATATGAAGCAATTACTTGCTTGAAATTTGTGTTAAGCACTCTATTTGTTGTTTGAGAAATAAAATGTGTGTACAAAGAATTGTTTTGTACAGCTCTGTGGTCAGGAGGGTGTGAGATGAGTCGTAATGAGCACACCGTAAATGATTCTCAAAAATGCGGTCAAAACAGGCAAATACTAAGTCAGAAACACAAGTCCAAGACAGGAACACCATCCAGTTTTCTGCATTTTATTTCTGCAAAATAAGATGACGCTCACAAGTTGGATTGTTTTTAAATCCTCATAACCGGTAGAATGCATAAACATCACATCTGTTAAAGGGGTTAGAAGCTTTTCGTGAAGAAACATATGAGGTCAGGAAAAGGGGATTACACACAATAGTAAGAACTGTTTCCGTTAAAGACGTATTTACTGAGCAGCTGTTCACATCAACCAAGGCAACGGCCAAACTTCCAGGCAGGAACCGTTAGAGGGCGCTATACGCCCACAGACTGCGGATCAACTGATGTTTATGACTCCACAGTCTCGACCTTGACATGTTGATGGATGACAGCTTGTCGTTTAAGGAAATTATTAAACAACACGATTGTTCGACGAAGGCAGGTCGGGGGGAGACAGTGACCACAGAGAGAAGAAAGTATGTGTGTGTGCTGGGTGGACTGGGAGTGACCTGAGACAGAGTGTATTTCTTGGTGCATAGGGGCCCAAAAGCAGGCTTGACAACAATGATGACGCAATCTCTCCCGCTCCTGTGATTTTGCAATCTTCTGGTCACAAACCAGATCTGCCTGCAGCTTAGTGACGTTTAATAGGTATGTGAGGAATGCAAGTTAACACTGATAGTACTGGCCTTTTAAAGGGACAGAGAAATCACTGTCTCTCTGGGGGCAGACGCGGCGGGGACGTGATTTGACTTGTGCCCAAAAAGTGGAACTTCTTTGACTCATTTTTGTTTTCATGTACCATGTAGAAATTCCAGGGAACGAAAATGGAAACAATGCAGCTCTAGGCAAATGGTGTCAAAGATGACAAACATGGAGCCAAAAGACTCTGATGACCTCTCTCGTAAACATGTGCTGAGACTCACATTATTGGTTTCATAAACTCCTGTCATATTGAGCTCTTAGTAATACTAGTTCCGTAGTTCACGGATTATCTCTAATCTATTTCACATCTTTTGAATGTGTCTGTTTGTTGAAACAATGTTTTGCACAGAATGAAGAAGCCAACGGTTGCGTCTGTGCGTGACCCAGGCCAAAGCACTAAATAGAGAAACAACTATCAACTCAGAGAAAAGCAAACGTAACGATGAATGTTTGACAATGGGTACAATTTCAAAGGACTCACTGTGAAAACACGTAAAATTATCTCTCAGCACTTAGTGAGTGGTGAGTAATACAGATGACACGCTCATGTATTCCTAAGGATTTTGCGGCCATCTATCCATCACCCAGAGCCTGGCTGAGCAGGCCAATCAGTGTGCCCGTGGGCGGGGCGTTGCTAAGGGCGAAGTTTGGTTGAATCTGCGAGTCACAGCCATTCAGCGGCAGTGGCTGAAGTGAAGCGATTGGACTACGTGTGTCTATCAAACACTTTCTGTGGAATTTGAATTATTTTGGCACTGTGTATTTCGTGACTAACATTTTGAGAGACGCATTTACTGGGCATCTTCTGGATCCCACCGGCGCAGGCAGGTAGGTTAAAACGGCGTTGTCTTTGTCAGTTCGTCCACCCGGTAAAGGTTGATAGCTCGCTAAGCTAAGCGACTGGGGCTGTTGTTTTGGGATGCGGCTCACGCAGCTAAAGGTAGCTACACGGCAGTTAGCACCACCACCGTACCGCTAGCGCCCACACACTCACCGTTCGGCCCGCATCCCAGACTTCCGTACTATCTCCCAGACCTTAGATTCTCTATAAGAATAAACTGTTTTGGAAATTTATCTGGCCGGAGAGCCAGTTGTTAAAACGATCGCTAACCCTGCTCATTTGATATTTGAGTGTCCGATAATAACTTACGAACTTGCTCAAGCTTAGCCGACTTACCTGTGGAAGGTACAGCTATGAACATTTGTGTTTTGAAATCTATACGCTCGCCTCATACTCAGTCCTCTGCTTTTAACGAATCTAAATATTGTGACGGTGTGTATCCGCCTTTTTTATTTACATCATGATCGTCAGAACAGATGGTGTACAGAACAGCTGCTCATATCATCCGACAGGTTGTCATCTCTACTCATACAAACTGTGACTTGCCGTCGCCAAGCAGCTATGAGGAGGGACATTGCACCAGTCATGTCGTCTGTGGGATCGTAGCACGTAGTTTTATTACTTCTTGGACTAAGCTCGTTTCCATTCTAGACTTTGGGCCGATGAACGTCGGAGATCAAATTACGCTCCACAGAGAGACAGAACAGAAGTAGCAGTGATAAATCCCCCTATGATTCCCATAGCTGTTGAAACGCATCATCTGTGGATCCTCTACTTATTCGTAGTTGTTTTGTCATCTGATCGAACCAGTGAATGTGCGAATGTAACTGATACAAGCAGAGATTTATATCTCGTATATGTGGAAAGAGGAAAGAGAGATGTACTGGTCAATGAAGCTGACAGTCATATGTGCTGCAAGTAATTTGGAATTCATCAACCATGGGTGTAGTACGCTGTCAGTGTGGTGTGTTTAGATTGGTAAAAGAGTTTCATATATCAGCAGAGTTAATTCACCAAGGTGAAGAAATAATACTCACTCTACATAATATTTTGACAGAAGGTAATAGCTGATGATCTCTCCATCTCATCCAGGTCTCATATTTTTTTCTAGATTCAATCAGCTAAGAATTTTAATGAAAGGATTTCAAGTGTATTTTCCGTGTCCTCTGAGGAAATCTCAAATAATGAGCAGAAAGAGGTCTGTGACATTGGCCGTCTGCCATGAAATGCCATACCTCTCTGTCAGCTTTCCTTTCTTGAGGAGGAGAGCACAGGGGCAAGTCATCCTAAGAGCAGAGTGATTCACCGTGGTGCTGTTGTTGGGGTCTTGAAGGAGTGGTTGTCTTGGCAGCAAACTGTCCACGTGAATGCTGAAGCGTGAGGTTGCGTAGGCAGATACACTCGCGTTATGACAACACAATCCAAGGCCTGCACTTCAGTGCTGCGATAGCCGAGTGGTAATTACTATTGCACCCACCAGTGTTATCAGCACGACCCCCTGTTAAAAACACCTCACCGTACACTACTGCACCACAGCCTACTGAGACGTTAATTGTGACAGTCTGTAATTACCTTGTGTGTTTTGAATTGCATGAACGTCTGACAATGATAGTGATTATAGAGATAACGCTGTCATGCCGAGGTGATGTGGGTTGAGGTTGAGTGGGAATGGCTTTGATATACACACTGATCTGTATTTATTCCAAGCTTAATGGGACTGAATCCAATAGACAGAAACTGAGAAGATTCAAGCAGTGAGGAAATTTTAGATTCAGGATCTCAAATGTTCAGCTGACCCCATTTCGGCATAAGTGTCCTAAAATAGGCTCAGTTACACTGAAGTGTTGATTTGAACTTGTGTCTTCACTCTAGATGGAAGTAAACATTGTCGCCTGCCACATTGACAAACTGGGTGGATGTGTGTGCAACCGCTCTACTGTTGAGAATTTTTTTTCACAAAGTCAGTCTGCATACACAGAACGTTTTACAAAATTAAGGGAGGTATACATTATATACATTAACAGACAATCAGATGTAACAGAGAATCAAACAGTTATCATTGTTGTCTGAAGGGAACACTTTTTAATTTTTCCATGAGCATCACCAAAGTCAGATGCAATCCATATTAATGCAATATGTAGTATTTGTTACTAACTGCTGCAAGTGTCAGCACTCATTCAGCACTCCCTCAATTGGTGTCTAGCATATTTCAGTAGTTTAAAGGCAAAACTCCTCTGACAGTGGACACTAGGGAGGTGTACCTTAGGCTCTTAATGAGGTCCCGTGGGCTTTGAGACACTCTCTGCTGTAGTTGTTGAAACTGTGGATTAAGGTTGGGTGGGCTGGGGATTGTAGCTTTGTGTTAGGAGTTGCCTTTCAGGTTTCCCTGTGTATCACTCTCCACTCTCTCCTTCCTGGACATGGTGTGGGGCTCGGAGACTCCCTTTTGTCTCTGGGCAGCAGTGGGCCCCTACACAGAGCGCTACCTGAGCCCGCTGTGCTGAAACAGCTCATGCTTTATTCAGCCCTCTGATCTCTGGTTTAATTATGGGTGACCCCAGACAGGAGTGACTGTACCTCTCAGGATGGGAACTTAGCACCAGCGAAAGCCGTGCAGTGTGTCAGAAGGTGCCAGTGTTTATTGCAATGCAATCTTTAATGCAATATTACCTTTGTGACGTCACTGACTCAAATGTTCCAATTTCAACTCTCATTTGCCATGTAGAAATAAAAAATACTAATGTTATCATCGGTCCTCCCAATTCTGTCAGCAAGTCAAGTGTTTTTAACACGAGTTTGACTTGATCAACTGTCCCACAGAATTGTTACTTTTCATGAATGCACAACCCAGCTCATGGTTGAGGTAGTGTTATGGAGTTGTTAAATTCTATGGAGGAATTTAATGGATGATGTTCTAAAATAGGTCAGCATCGCAGTTACTCATCAAGATGTGACCCCGCAGTTGTGAAACATGTATAAATTCGTCACTCTTTCCCTTTTGTCTCTTCCTAAGGACCCACATTTGGCTCTTGGTTGTTCTTGTGGTAGTTTGATTAATGGATATTATTAGGGATGTCCGATATTGGCTTTTTTGCCGATATCCAATATGCCGATTTTGTCCAAGTCTCAATTTACCGATACCGATAACAGCCGATACCGATATGTGCGCCGGTAAACGCTTCAGGAGCGCATAGGCACTATTTCAGTGTAACGCAAGCTTTATTGTATTTTTATCATTTTTTATTTTATCGGTTTTAAAGCCAAAAAATCCGATACCGATATTACATTTTTATGCTATTATCGGGCCGATAATATCGGTGGGCTGATAATATCGGACATCTCTAGATATTGTGGATGCATTGGCGTTTTCTCATGACCGAAACATGAATAAATGGCAACTGGCTTTAGATGGACTGAAGACTTGATATTAGAGATGTCCGATAATATCGGCCCACCGATATTATCGGCCTGATATTGGCATAAAAATGTAATGTCGGTATCGGATTTTTTGGCTTTAAAACCAATAAAATAAAAACCGATAAAGATACAATAATGCTTGTGTTACACTGAAATAGTGCCTATGCGCTCCTGAAGCGTTTACCGGCGCACATATCGGTATCGACTGATATCGGTATCGGTAAATTGAGAGTTGGACAATATCGGCATATCGGGTATCGGCAAAAAAGCCAATATCGGACATCCCAAATTGATTTAGGCAGTGAATGATCCTTTTCATATTGCCATATGTAGACCTTAATTCTACTGAAATTACTACGGAAATGGAAAATCTTGTATCTAGTTCACTTCAGTTGTCACTGTGTGTTCGAGCTGGCAAACATGTCAGATGGAGGCAGTGTTCCTGCGCAGACATTCCTCATTTTGAGAATGCACAAATTGTCAGCATTTGTATACATGCTGACCAAAGAAATAGCATATTTTGTAATCACATTTTTGTGTATGTGCAGCACAGATCGTGAGTGTGATTCTTAACTACTCCATTGCACCAGAATTCAGCACCTTAGTTTCATTTCACAATTCAATTGCTGAAATGACAATAAAAGATTCCTGATTCCTGATAAGAATTTTAATGTAGGTGAAAAAAAAGTTTTTTTCCCAGCCATAGGAAAGGAAAATTTCTCTACGTTGCAGCACAAATCTGCATAGTTCTGTGTAGTTGTATGTAGTATAAATCTTGTACGCATCTCCTACTTATTTGTAGATTGTTACTTCTTCATCACTGGTTTGACTTCTTCTCTGCAGTGCTGTCACTGGATGACCTTTGACACCACAGTATTCCTTTAGTGTGATCCTGTCTTGTCTTGAATACTCAATGCTTTGAAGAATTTTTTTCACAGTTATCGGCGTCAGAACAGCTAACGAGAAGCTCGAACTGCAGCACTATTTGTAGTTGAAAATTATACGTTGCAGGATGAGAAGTGACTCAGGTGCCAACCAGCAAACGGCTCCTCTGAACTTGCTGTTAAGATTGTGATGACGCGCGGTTGGTAAAATGATTATTCAGTAGCTGGCGTGTTCTTACTCAGTGACTGACTGTGTCCAGCACGGCCACCTAATGCAGGAGTGAGGGTGAGCCATTTTTTGGGGGGTTTTGTATATGTTTCCATCATGCTGATCGTGTAAAAACACTCTTCTGCTGCCTGTTCCCTGGTAACTGCCTCTGCTGTTGCCGGGTGATGCAGTGTCAAGAGCGGTGTGCCTGCACAAAGGGAAAATGTCCAGAGAGTCGATCAATGATAGATTTTGAGAATATGATTCATAGTTTTGTGAATAGATTTTTATTAGTCAGAAACACTTTATGAGAGCGTAATCTGCAAACAGCAAATTTCAACCACATATTTCACATGCTTTTTCAGGTATGGTTGACATTTGAGGACCAAGGAACAGACATACATCTTCCACATCACTATTTTTATTATAAATGTGGCATAACAAGCATCACACCATTTCGGTCATTCTTGAGAGATTTCGCACTAATTTGGATGAAAATTACATGTTGTGCGTTTGAAAACGAGGTTGCCAGATTGGAGCAAAGATCCTCCATAGGGAAAATTATGATTTACGCTCTGCCATAATGAGGGGAGATTAGAGAGCGATGGGACTACATACACTTGCGTGCATTCACAGCAGGTTTGGGATAGGTGTTTTCCTCAAGAGCAGCTCCGTGGTGATCAGGAGGCAAACCCGAATTCCTCCAGCCACCATTGCGGCCTCCATACTTTTTTTTTGGTCCAGGCCGGAACTGGAACCTGTCACCCTCTGGTGCCCAGAAAGGTCCTTCACCGGTCCCGTCAACAATGTTTGTATTTGTTTGCATCAGAGTTCAGATTTTGTTTAGTGAATAAGCATGTGATGGTTGCAGTAATTTTTCCAGGAGACTGCAAAGCGCTGCTTCGCCTACACATTGGGGATTTATCGATTTTTTTCTATTTTAATAGGAATAGGCTCTTTCTGCCTCAGCTGAGCAACATATCATGGTCTAGGCCTCGCTGCTGTGGGATCAGGCTCTTCCCCGTCCGATCAAGCTCCGTCAGAACCTTATGAGCTGGTGTGGACCAGCAGCAGTGTTTGTCGTCTAACTGCTGAGAGTCAGATTCAAAGTCCACCTGCTACACAGCTGTTCAAGCTCCATGTTTGAATAAGTTTCAATGGTGAATAATTCAATAGGACCAGCTGAACATATGATTTCATAGACAGAAGCTCCTCAGTAGTCGTGGTGGCATCCCAGCTTTGCGCTCGGACATACTAAAGCATCAGTTTGTCCTTTATGCGGTCTCTTTCAACTGTTTTGTTTTATTTATCACAGAATTACAGGGACAGGTGTGTGAGCAGCATGTGTTTCTGTACTTGTTTTTACATGCGAACACAGGAGCCCGAGACACATAGGAAAGGAGTTTGCGCTCCTCGTGTCACCACACCAATCCACCCTGGCACCATGGTGACTGGCAAGGGACGTCTGGCTTTGGAGAGCGTCTCTGCGCTGAGTCGGCAGGAGGGGAACAATGGCTCCGCTGTGCTGCCGGTCCTTTTGGCCGCCTTCGTGCTGCCTTTCACCAAGGGGCACCGTCAGCTTTTGGCTCCATGGGCTGTGTTGACCAGGTCTTTGCCTGCTGGTCACTGACCCGTTGTGCCCACAGTGCCTGCAGCTCATCGGGCCTCAGAGAGCAGCCGATTATCCCGCAGTAATTGGGGCCTGGGCTCTGACTGATCAAAGGAGCCCAGCTGATTGTGGAGCTGTGGTAATTTTCCATCCTGTGATGTCTACTCGTCCTGGCTGCCACTCTGCCCGCACTTCATCCCAAGTGGGGAGAGACACATACACACGGGCTCTCCACGCTGTATCAATCCATTTATCTTCATTTCTTACCGATTGTCTTTGGAGTGTCACTCTGCGGATGAATGTCACTCTGAATAGCGTGGAAACGTTCGATAATTGATTGAGTTTCACTTGAACAGGCTTGTGGTCATGCTGTGGATGTAAGCGGCTAATGAGAGGGTCCTTCATTCATTCTCGGGAGCTGCAGCACTTTCATGATCCTGTGTGACCTCTGAGTGTGTGCGTATTTGTGTATGTGTGAGAGTGCAAGATGTTGTGTGTCTGTGTGAATACCAGAGTCAGTGATGTGCCATGTTAATTTCTATTTGGCCCAAAGACCTGGTCCAAATAGAATTGGTTGCTTAAAAAAAGGTTGCTTATCTTCGTCAGTTATTGTACATCTTCTCCCTTTGCGTTGCAGTCCTCTAAGGTGCTCAGTGTATGAACAATATTTGTAACTTGTGAAACAAACATGTCTTTGTCGCCTGCTTGCTTCGCAGAGTAACAACCTTGACTGCAGAAGCCAACGCAATCTTCAGATGTATTGTACTTGCACGTGTGGAGACAAATGCATTAATTTCCCAGAAAACATTAATCTTTATGGCGCTGTTACGTGGATTTGTCTCCACACCGTCATGCCAGGGTTCAAATTCCAGCTGCCTCCCCCTACAGGTGCCTTTCTGGCCAGCCTCCAGTTATTAACTCTGCCACGGGATAGTAACCGTTGTATACTGGTCCATTGCTGTAAAAGAACAGAAAGGCACAAAATGTTATTTTCGATTTATTATGTGAAACAAACGTGCCACTTAATTCATTGTTATAGATAACTTTGAGTTTATTCTAGATCTGATGCCAAATGTCCAACTGGCCCACATTGTCTGCTCTAATCTGCAGCATAACGCTGTGCTTTACAGTCATCCCCAGTTAGACAAATTGACCAACAAGACTAAAAAGGATTGAAGGCAGTTTCGTAGAAAACATTCCTGAAATGAGTGAGCGCCCATTGGCATTTGTGCTGGCCAGACCTGTTTGGCTGGCTGCTTCTAGATATCTTTGTGTTTTGTGCGTTGCCTCATATGGACTCCTGCTACCTCGGTCATTGAATTCCCTCAATCAAGAAAGATTCAGTATCTCATAAATGGGTGTGTTTTGCAGTGAAAAGAAAATGCTGTATTTTCTATTCATATTCCGTATTTATACGAAAGATTCTTGACCAGGCTGCAGACGCAGTTCAGCGTGTCTATTCTCACAGCAGGAAGTTCTTGTTCCACTTCATCCTCTAATCACTACATCATTCCCTGCTGACACTCTCTCTCTCTCCCTCTCTCCCTCTCTTTCTCTCTCTCTCTCTCTCTCTCTCTCATTGAATGCAGTACTGTTCAACAGCAATGCTACCGTGTTGAAGAGGTGTATTATTAGACACCAAGTTGACCCAGCAGGTGGATTCTCTGCGTGATATTATTCATCTGTGTGTATTTTGGGTGAAATAGTTGTTTCTGGCCCCATCCTTTTCCCATTATTCTAGCACAGTGGCTCATTCACCTGTTTTAGCTTCAGAAATTATTTTTTCCCCTCTATCTCCTCCTGCCCTATCCTCATTTGTTAACCCTTGGACTTTCCCCCGTGGGAGCACATTTGCGTATATGCAACATGCATGTTTTCCCGCACGTATATGATGATTCACAAAGTATCGAAGCACGTTTGTGGGAGTTGATTTTCCCTGAAATTGGCGCTGGTGGTGAGGATAGCAGTCCCACCTGACAGGGCCTCATCACTGGATGGACACTAGTTCAGTTATTGCTCAGGGAAATTTTTTAGTCAGCTACCAGCTGAAATTCTGCAACTTCGCAACCACAGCTTATGAAAATGAATGTGGACACAAATAAGATAGTTGTTCTGAAGATCAGTTTTCATTATACTGTAGTTCTCCAATAATAAGGAACTTACTTATCTTTTCACCAACTATGCGGTTTTTTTTTTTAACAGCAGCCACTTTTAATAGATAGCCAAGTGTTCCGATGCCAGGAGTTGCTACTCCATAATTACTACCTCCTTTTTAAGAACAGTCATTTAGCAGCTGCAACTCGGGGTGACTCTTGGTTTGGCTTGAGTTAAGGCTTGAGTGAAAGTAGTGCGGTAAAGGTGTGAAAAGATCCTTGTGTTTTTCAAATAGAAAATTGATGGCAGTTTTAGATGAAGGATTTTTTTTTTATTACTGTTTGATAACATTGCCAGGGCTCACCAACACAGTGCCTGCGCACACCCAGTCTCCTGCATGGACTTGGTGAGTTAAAAGCCATATTAAATCAAATGTTTTATTTGTTTTGCTCCGACGCCTGCGGCAGCACTACCCTCCATGCTAACTACTGGCATAGCAGCGCACAAGGGCCAGAACAACCCTATGAGTTCCATCTTACTCTTTACAGAAGATGACAGAAGCTGAGATGATTTTTAACAAAATGTCCTAAATGTGCTCACTACTTCAAAACTGTCACCGTGTTTCAAATGTTGGAATTGATTAAGATTCTTAAAACAAGTGGTAATGTTTCCCACTGAAATTTTTATTTCCTGCCATGGCAAATCCTTATTGCTAATTAAAGAATATAGTCCTTAACACCAACATGTTATCAGGCAATTTGGCGTCTGATCAGGTTGGAAACAAGGCGAATTATTAAGTCTGCTGTCACGTTGTCTTGCACTGACAGAATTATTCCCAAGTGAGGATCCAGTAATTGCCATCTATCACTTAAAACTCAGCTGTCGCTTTGATGGCGTGAGTTTCCATAAGAGAAAAGACTAACAACAGGCACATTAGCCGTGGGTCTATGAGCTCTGCATCCTTACTCTGAAGAGGCTCATCAGAAATGTGCTGTTGTTCGCTTTTTGTCGCAAGTCAAGCCATAAGTAGGCATAATGGATCATGTATTAACAGCAGTTTGCAGAGGCCAATGACTATGTTTCCCCACAATAATGTACTGTAGCTTGTCAGGAGAATCTCCCATGTATTCTATTCAACCGATCAGTGTAATCAAAGAGGCGCGCTAGCTTGGTGGCTCTCTGATGCCATAGTCATTTGTCTCATCTGTTTGACTGTTTGTGGGCATACAGCAGGTGTGGCTTTTTGTAGAAATAATGTTTGTTGCCTCTCCTCTGCTGCTGGTTGTGTGTGTGTGTGTGTGTAATGCGGGTGATGTCAGGGAGGAAAGTAAATACTGTCATTGCGTGACGCATTTCTGTTTTTTTTCTCCTCCTAAAGTTTACCTGAATTTTCCTCACAGATTTCAAGGGTGGTGTGAGTGATGGCAGCACTCTGAGCTGCTATGCGTCAGCGTGCCAGCACCAGCATCTCCCTTGTAAGGAATGGCTGAAGAGGGAGGAAGATGTGGGTGTTTTGGGGTCAGGCCACGTCTTGGACTGTCACATGAGTGTGTACTTATGGTTTCTAAGCCCAGATGGGCGGCACTTGTATCGATGCAGTCGTGCCTCTCGCTCTACTACATCAAATCACTCTGACCCCTCCACTGCCTCCCGTCCGCAGCCTGGAGTCTTTACAGCTCCACTCCCTTAATTGAAACCACACTCGAGTTGGCACAGTGTCACCCACGGCAACGGCTTTGAGGAATATCTAGTTTCAGGGTTAAAACACGGTACATGAATCTTCATGTTGCCCTGGAACACGTGGGTAGAACCTGCCTTTTGACTGGCCGTGTATCATCGTCCTTGTGTGTACGGAAGACAGGGCAGTGAGAGTGATTTGCCTCCACCCAGAGCACAAGAATTGCCCTCGCTGTAAAATGTTGCCCTCAGCTGTTCCTCTAAGTGATGTGTGGTTACCTTGCCACTTGGCCGGGCCTCCGTCTTCCCTCCCCCCCTCTTTATGTCATGCCTGGCTGCTCCTCGACCTGCACACAAACACAAGACGGCCTGCACATACACTTTGGAAGGTGTCTGCAGACTATTGGTGTCTAAACTTCTGCACCCACACACACAGAGGTAGTGAGGGGGCTACATAGAGGAGTAAATTAATATTGCAGAGGCAGCTGCAATCTCTCTCTCTCTCTCTCTCTCTCTCTCTCTCTCTCTCTCTCTCTCTCTCTCTCTTTCTCTCCTCTCCCCCTCTCTCTCCCCCTCTCTGGGC